>LPNX011045234.1:0-16397 GCA_001517045.1 Pseudotsuga menziesii | reverse complement strand
TGTAAATGTTTCAAATCTAATTTTAGTTGACATGTCATTTTTTTATAATGTTTTATTGTTTTTTAAAAAGGACATGTGTCAGCTCCAAAATTAGCATGAAAGGAGCTAAAGGCAAAGACAAAGGCCCCACCATCGATTTGACCCCGTTTGCATTAAATATACATGATACATATATTGTAAATAATCATGCTGAGGAGCTAAAGGCAAAGGCCCCACCATCGATTTGGTTATGTTATGTTTCGGATTGGAATTGTCACCGATGGTATATCGAGACCTATGGCACGTATTAAATTGTGGCATAATGTAAATGTGCATTTTAATTAACGGAACCCAACCAGCTATGTTCACTACAACCATATTGAAAAGGGGCATCATTTCCTAAGGTTAGGGGGGGGATTGCTAAACCTGGACCCCATGGGGAAAAGCCATGTGTCAAACCTTAAACCCCTATTTTAGTTGAGGCAGTTAATGTTGGGTAGGGGTAGGTGGCAGGATTACCCCCACGCGCCTCCACAGCTGGTTCAGTCATGCAAGGGTTGGGAGTGGTTCCTCACGCATCGTTTGGGATGCTGATTGTATGTCCACTCTCTCGGATCATGGGCTGTTCATTTTCTTCATGCAGAGTGGGGAATAAAATGTTTTACAATCCATTGTGTAGGGGTTTTCCCTTCCCTCTCGGACACCGATTTCTAGTCTGTGAGATATTTTCCCTCCCATTCACGTAGAAAGATTGTTCCTTTTCTCCTAAAATGCGCTCCTGTTCGGACAGGGTAATGTCTCGGGTGTTCATGGTTGAACTCTAGTTCGTTGACTGTTGATCCCCACATTTGTTGACTGAGTTTTCCCTTGCGATTTGGGCTGCTAAAGGTTGACATGAAATCGTTTTGGCCACGATAGGGCCAAGAATGATTCAGGGAGTTGTTTTCCCCTGTTAAAGCTTTAATAGCTAGTTTGTTGCATGCATGCAATGGTTGGTCTTTGGACGGTAATGGAGTGGTGATGAGGGCCTCATTCGCTTGAAAAACTTGGTGTGTTTGGGAACCACACAGACAGAACTAGGGGTCTGGCTTCGTTCTCCACAACCCCTGAATAGCACTAGAAGGGAGGTCAGGGCCTGAGGGACTGTGTTGTAGAGAAAGGACTGGTTTCCTTGTGTTGGGTGTGTGTGGGTGTTCTAGAAGTCAGGCTAGTTCTGGTGTAGGTGTGCTTAGCTCTTCAATGAGCTCACCAGCTTAGCATTTAGCCTTTCCCAGCTCCTGGATGGCCTGATAAACCCAACTATGTTGGCTTGGCTGATCTAATGTTCGCCTGATAAACCCAACTAAGTTGGCTTGGCTGAACTGTGTATTCCTGATGTTTTGTGTATCCTTGGCTACGTGTAAGCCTGCTAGTTCCTTATTCCTCGGGGAATCATGCTCGGCTCGGGGGTGGCAGCATTGCTGACAGATTAAAGAGCACGCGGGCCTATGGTTGGGTGGAACGTTGCAGTGACGTAGCTGGTTGCCGGACAGTTCTTATAAGATAAGTATACTTGTCTATTTTACTTCTGGAGTTATGTTACTATTAATGATTTATGATGGACATGTATATGAATGAATGTTGTTTTGCTTCCGCTGAATATAAGTATGACTATTCATCTTAGTAATTTTGATGTTTTAAGCATTTACTTTAGATATTATACGTATGTACATGTTCATGGGGCTAGATGCCCGGATGTTTGGTGTTTAGTAGCGTCCTCTTCGCCGGTTGGAGGGTCGAGGACGTTACAGTTGACGCCTCCATATTTAAAATGTAATTCAACAATGTATTAATTACAATATAGGAAGATTTGTGAAATAAACACAAAGGAAAATGTAAAAGAAATAAAATGAAAATGAAAAAATGTGAGAAAAAAGAAAGATCAAATTAATAAAATAATAAGATCACGAAAGAGAGGGAATTGGAATAGAAAGGCCAGGTTTGTGGCTTGACGGATGTATGGCATTCAAAATAATCCCATGATACAAATTAAAAGCTAGAAGGATTATATTAAACAGTCAAAATTCCAATACAAGTAGTCTATATCAAAGAAAAAATGCTGGAAAACCAACAGATCAAAAGGGTTGCTCAGAGAGGTTCTTCTTCGTCTGTGAGTTCGAAACAAGTTTATCACTCACACAAAAGGACATTCTGGATGGAAGAACCCATACTAATTTCTCAAAATAGAAGAAGCAATCAAGGAAGACTCAAAATACAAATGTCACAAAAATAAAAGCATCAAAAGAATGCTAATAATCTTGGGAATAAGAAACAAACGAATACATCTGCTTTACCTTGTTACGATTCTATGGAGACATATCCAGTGGCAACCGAAAGCAAAGGAAAAATGAAACTCATGTTTTTGCCCCAATAGAGTTATCAAGACTCCTAATCCTGGTTACCCTACTCCCAAAAGACTACATTCAATGTGATGCACAAAATTTTACATCCCTGGATAAGTCTAGCTTCTTGAATAAATATCAAAGAATGCATTGAAGAAATTGTCGTATATCTGTAATCAAGTACCATGTAGCAATCTTGTTTTTCAAAGATATTTTTTTCAGAGATATGTGTTCACCATCCAGTCACCAATTGTTGCTGCTGCAATTGCTTCCCCAAAAATTTTACATTTTAGGGCCCCTCCTTATATTTTGATCTTAAGCTTACTTAGACAAGTTTTTCTTTCCTAGAGTGTTCATCCTAACACTTAGTTTTTTCCAGATGTTGAGCAAGGAAGTTTTTTTGCTAAGTTAAAACTCAGATTTTTCTGCCAACGTATTGGAAGAACTCGGCTAGTTTTGCTGACGTATTAGAAGAACTTAGCCAGTTTTTGTGACGTATCAAAAAAACTCTACCAGTTTTGCCAACGTATCAGAATAACTCGGCCAGTTTTACCAACGTATCGAAAAAACTTGGCCAGTTTTACCGATGTATCGGAAAAACTCGGTCAATTCTTCCGTCACAATCAGTTAGATCCAAAGAAGTTTTCACAATGTTCTGTTTCGATAGAGCTCGGCCAGTGTTGCCCATGTGTCGGAGAAACTCACCAAACTTTGTCAAAATGGTTGAAGAAACTCATGAATTGCATTTGATAAGTGACGAGTTGATCAACGAATATCGCCAAAGGTAGATTGCGACCCAAATTTCAAGCTTTCAATCTTTCCCCGAACAAAAGTGATCAGGTGATTTCGATGGGTATTTATCATTGGTATCAAAGGATTTCAATAAGTTTTGCCGACACTTTAAATCCATTGAAAGTTTTCAATGAGTTTTGCCAACATGGTCGGTGAAATTCATCATTTTTCGTCGACACTCTCGCAAAAACTCACGTTTGATCACCGATGCTATCGGAAAATATTGGAGAAAACTGTCGATATGTATTGGCATTACGTGGAAATTTTCCTAGTTTTGGCGCCAAACAACGTTTTTTACCCCACCACATTAAATGCTTTTTAACAACCGTATTAATGATGTTTTATCAATTTTTTATATATACGCGGTGTGTTGTTATTGATTTTTTACCATAAACTCTATTTTGAAGAGCATCCAATCGCTGAAGGACATCTGGGGCTTGTACATAGCCCAACACCGTGTTCACTTCTTGACATGTAGGTGCATGAAACTGTAATTTTGTCTTTTTGTTCTTTTAGAGTTTTAAAAGCTGTATATATGTGGTGGAGGTTTAGGGTTTTAGCGAGTTTTTACTGCGGTTGGATTTTCCTCTCTCTTTTTAATGACCTTTAACCTAGTAGAAGAAAACCCTTGGCCCCCAGGGTTCTATTGCTGCATTTTAACCGGATTTCCCAAAGAGATTTAAGCTTAGGGCATCACAACCATTTTCACACCCATCCTCCATGGGACTTCTACTACATAATGCTTCTTTTTCGCGTGATTATTGCGCTAGGAATCTAGTTGCATGCACAGTTTTGCTAGGGCAAAGCCGCTCCCCGAGCCGATGGGATTCTTTTTTCATGAGTTCTTCCTTATACCAAACTTGGCGTCGTTTTCGAGTTGGGATGAGGATGATGACCCTATCTAAAGTACCTGCTGATCTATGTTTCTCGGGTGTATGGTTTTACGTGTTATGCCTAAAGGTAGAACTTTAACCATTTTAGTTGTGCACGCTTTTACTTCACAATGATTATCCAGGGGGGGGGGGGAAGGTTTTCAAGCACCCTGTAAGCGCAATAGAGTGGAAATATCACTGGGTAGTGTTACACCAAAATGATCATTTTGTTTTTAAATGAAACTAAGTTTTAAAGAATTCACCGTCTGATAATGTGAAGCTTTACTTTCTTGCACATGGACATCATCGGAGATTTATAGTGGATCAAACCGCCGATTGAAAAAAGTTAAAGGTTTGTAAACCGTTGTTACGACAGTCTAAAGGACTATTCACCTGATGAATAGTCCATCTGATCACTTTTGCGTAGTGGTTAGTCCTTCCTACGGCCGATGGAGTATTAAGGTCTGCAGAACCCACAGTAGGATCGTTTCCCACCGTTGCGGCTACCGAGAAGAATAACCCCTTGACGCCACAGTAGTTAGTGCTTTCGACCGCCAATCAGAAGATTATAGTTGATGAGACTGTCGATCGAAAAATATTAATGGTTTGTGAACCCGTCATTGCGGAAGCCTAGTGAACTAGCCGTCCGATGAGTAGAGGATTCGATCACCGATGCAGATCTGAAGCTTATACCACTACAAGTCCGACACACCGGAAGGAAATAGGTGAACAAACCACTGATGAGTAGCAGAGGAAATTAGACGTTTTGATCGCCGAAACGTCGAAAAGATAGTAGGGAAGAGACCCGATAGGGAGAAAGAAAATTTGGGGTTTCAAGTGGATTTTTCAGGCAGTTTTCAACTGTTTTTCAGTGGAGTTTCAGCAGATTTTCAGTGGATTACAGGGCTGAAAAGGAAGAATATTTTTGTGTGTTTAAGCAAAAAAAAAACTGTTATTTATAATTTTCTCCAAGAGAAGGTAAGTAGTTCTAATTTATTTTAATGATATGCATCTAACAGTTTGCCCCTAACACGTTTGCAGAATTATAGACACCTCCCAGAGCAGTATTCCATGTAGAATAGTGTGGTAAAGCAAGAGGTGGTTCAGTCATGAGAACCCATGATGGGTATGATGCTTGGGATTCCTACGAGTGTGCGAGAGATGCCATGGGAGAAAATGTCTGTAACAGAAATGTGACTTCGAGTCTAATGGAAGAAGATTCCAAGAGACATCGTCAGATGTTGTAGCCACCATGAGAAGCTTAATTAAAGCCCAGGAAGAGCAGCATTATTTGAATGCTGCCATGTTGCAGAGTTTGAAATATTTGTAGAGAAAGATAGATTCTGAACGGGGTACAACAAGACTAGAAGGTAGTAAGAGCAGTACTAGGAGAAGGAGAAGGACTTCTAGTGGATCATCTGACTCTGAAGAATCCAACAGGGATTCAAGCTCTTCTTCTCATAAAAGAAAAAGAAGAAGAAACCATAGAGATCGCTCTCGGGATGAGTTTAAGAAAGCTAAACCTCCTACATTTGATGGTGAGATAAAGACTGGACAAGAGGCTGAAGCTTGGCTTCTTGGGATAAAGAAGTACTTTCAAGTGCAGGATTATTCAGGAAATATGAAGGCAAGAGTTGCCATATTCAATCTGAATGGGAGAGTATCCATTTGGTGGGAACACTTCAAGCAAGTAAAGAATATAAGTGAAAGGAAACTTAAGTGGAAACAGTTTAAGAAATATTTCAAGCAGAAATACCTCTCTGACAGGTATTATGATGACAAGATTAAAGAGTTCCATGAGCTGAGATTGGGACAGCAGACCATGGATGAATATGCAAATAAGTTCTTGGAATTATTGAGGTATGCCCGGTACATCAGAGATGAAAAAGTGAAGGTCTAGTGGTTTCTGAGTGGATTGCCTCGGTCTTACAAAGATAGAATTGGGTTTTATGAACCTAGAACTTTTGAAGAAGCCATAAGGAAGGCTAAGTATTGCTATGAGCAAAGCAAAGGTAAACTTGATTATCGTAAGGCATGGAAGGACAAGAAGAATGAGAAGTTTGACCAAAGGAGGAAAGGTTTCAAACCTTCTAGATTCAAGAATCAGCAGAAGCAGCCATCCCAAGTTGCGAGTAATCCAGTTGGAATGACAGGTGGAAAACCTAAAGAGCCACAATAGAATAAAGGTCCACTCAAATGTTGGAAATGTGAAGGACCCCACTTGCGTAGATATTGTCCACTCAAGAATGAAAGTGCAAGACCAGCTTATAACATTCAAGAAGCGAAAATAGTGGGTCAAGTAGCAAGGGCAGTCCCTAGAATTTATGCAGCACTGGAGGACCGCCAGGTAGATCACCAGTTGACTGTGGTTGAAATTGCAGGTAAGATTGTTGAACAACCTGTTTCTATTTTGATTGACCCTAGTTCTACTCATAGTTACATTAATCCTAGAGTAGTGGAGATTTGTGCTTTTAATAAGGTAAAGCATAGAAAATCTTGGTTAGTTCAGCTAGCCACTGGGACTAAGAGAAAGGTCAGCGAGGTGGTAGAGAAATGTCCATTGGTCATGAATGAATTGATCACTTGTGTAGATCTGAATGTCCTAACACTTGGTTCCTATGATGTTCTCATCGGAATGGATTGGTAAGAAGCTCACAGAGTGAAGCTTGACTGTTACAACAAGACTTTTGAATGCCCAGATGAAGAAGGAAACCTAGTAGTTGTGAAAGGTATTCCAAAGGTAATTTCAGTAAGGCAGGTTTCAGCAATGCAATTGAAAAAGTTCTGTAGGAAGGGTTTCCAGTTGTATGCAGCTCATATTTTGGAGACAACAGGAGATGAAACTCCTAGAATGGAGGACTATCAGGTGCTACAGGAATTCAAGGATGTGTTTCTTGATGAGATTCCAGGGCTCCCTCCAAAGAGGGACAATGATTTCACCATTGAACTTGTGCCAGGAGCAGCACCAGTGTCCAAGACACCCTACAGGATGAGTACATCGGAGATGCTAGAGTTGAAGATGCAGCTGCAAGAGTTGTTGGAAAAGAAGTATATCCGGTTGAGCGTGTCTCCTTGGGGAGCACCGGTTCTGTTTGTAAAGAAAAAAGATGGTACACTCAGGTTATGTATTGATTACATATAGTTGAACAGGGTATGGGCACTATGAGTTTGTAGTGGTACCATTTGGTCTCACAAATGCACCAACTACATTTATGTGCCTTATGAACAGTGTCTTCAACAAGTATTTGTACAAGTTTGTTCTTGTTTTCCTTGATGACATTCTTGTTTATTCTAAGAATGAGGAAGAACATGAAGAGCATTTGAGATTGACATTGAAATTGCTCAGGGAGCATCAACTGTATGCAAAACTGAGCAAGTGTGACTTCTACAGAGATAGAATTCAGTATTTGGGTCACATTATCTCAGAAGAGGGTATATCTATGGACCTTGAAAAGATTGAAGCCATTATGAATTGGCCTACTCCAAGAAATGTGACAGATGTAAGATCTTTTATGGGACTTGCATTATATTACAGGAGATTCATTGAGCATTTCTCCAAAGTTGCACATGCCATCACTTCTTTGCAAAAGAAGGGGATAAAGTTCAAATGGACATCGAGGTGTGAAGAAAGCTTCCAAAAATTAAAGAATCTTCTCACCAGTGCACCAGTATTGAAAGTTACAGATCCAGAGAAAGAATTTGTGGTGTGTATCGATGCATGCAGACAAGGGATTCGAGGAGTCCTTATGCAGGACAACCACGTGATATGTTATGAGTCAAGAAAGCTGAATGAGCATGAGAAGAACTATGCCACTCATGATCTCGATCTTGCAACCATAGTACATGCTCTCAAGATGTGGAGGCATTACTTGATGGGTAGAAGATTTGAACTCAGGACAGACCATTGTGGTCTGAAGTATTTGTTTGACCAGCCTACTCTGAATGCTAGGCAGGTAAGATGGCTGGAATTTTTATGCGAGTTTGATTTTGAAATCAAGCACATAAAGGGGAAAGAGAATAAGCTAGGTGATGCACTTAGCAGGAAGGTGCAGGAAATGCATGTGGCATCTCTTAGTATTTTCCAATCATATTTGAGGCAGCATATTGTTAATCATACTGCTGGAGATGAATTGTATGAACAGGTACAAGACAAATTGCAGCAACAAAGTCTTGAGAAGAGGTATGAGGGATATAAATTTAAAGAAGATGGAATTCTTACTTATAAAGGAAGAATTTAGATTCCGAATGTAGCATATTTGAGGAGAGTTGTTATGGATGAAATCCATCAAGCTCCATATTCTGGCCACCTAGGATATCAGAAGACAATTGCTACAACTAGAAAGCAATACTTTTGGTGAAGAATGAAAAAGGACATGGCTGAATACATTTCAAGGTGCATGAAATGTCAACAGGTAAAGGTTGAGCATCAACACCCTGCAGGTTTGTTGCAGCCTTTGCCAGTTCTAGAATGGAAATGGGAAGTTATTTCCATGGATTTTATTACACGATTGCTGATGACTTGGAGACAGCATGATTCCATCATGGTTGTGGTAGACAAGTTAACAAAGGTAGCACATTTTATACTGGTGAAGTCTACGCATAAGACTGATGACATTGCAAATATCTTCATGAAGGAGATTTTCAAATTGCATGGCTTGCCGAAAGCAATAGTCTCTGACCGAGATGTCAAGTTCACTTCCAACTTTTGGAAGGGGTTGTTTGCAGATTTGGGTACAATACTAAACTTCAGCACTGCCTACCATCCTCATACAGATGGGCAGATAGAAAGAGTTAATCAAGTTCTTGAAGCTATGCTTCGCATGTATGTGATGAACAAACCAATCAAGTGAGAAGATCACTTACACTTGGTAGAGTTTGCTTATAACAATGGACAGTAGGCATCCTTAGGGATGAGTCCGTATGAAGCTTTGTATGGAAGGAGGTGTAGAACACCAATGACTTGGGATAATCCAGTGAACAGGGTTGTTCTTGGACTAGAATTGCTCAAAGAAATGGAGCAAGAGGTTGTAAAGATTAGACAAAATCTGAAAGCAGCACAGGATAGACAGAAAAGCTATGCAGATAAGCATAGGATGAACAGAGAGTTCAGTGTTGGGGATCATGTTTACCTCAGAGTGAGGGCAAGGAAAATTTCCTTGAAGCTTGGAAGTTGTGCCAAGCTGTCACCAAGATATTGTGGGTTGTTTGAAGTGCTTGAAAGAATAGGGCCTATTGCATATAGACTTGCATTGCTTGCTGGTACTAGAGCTCATAATGTTGTTCATGTTTCTTTTCTTAAGAAATATGTACATGATCCTAACCATGTGATAAATTGGGATGTGATTTAGGTGGAACCTGAGGGAGAGTTCCAAATCGAGCCAATGCGCATCCTCGACAGGAAGGTCATAATGCTCCAGAACCGAGCCATAGGGTAGGTAAAGGTGCAATGGGAGCAGTACGGACCTGAAGAGGCTATGTGGGAGCTCAAGGATTCCATGCGATTGGCACATCCATTTTTGTTCAATTCTGTGGAGCACTGAGGCGGTACCAGTGTAGCATTTTGTTCAAATTTTGTAAAGCACTGAGGACAATGCTATTGAAGGGGGAGGGGAATGTAACACCTCGGTTTTGACCCCGTTTGCATTAAATATACATGATACATATATTGTAACTAATCATGGTGAGGAGCTAAAGGAAAATGCCCCACCATCGATTTGGTTATGCTATGTTTTGGATTGGAATTGTCATCGATGGTATATCAGGACCTATGGCACGTATTAAATTTTGGCATCATGTAAATGTGAATTTTAATTAACGGAACCCAACCAACTATGTTCACTACAACCACTACTACATTTCAACCAAAAATCCTACGGCCGTATTGTTGGATTTTCGACACCTCCCTGTCGCATGTACGACAGTATGGATTTTTTTTAAGCGTCGGTGACCCTTCGTCGGTTATCCGACATCTTTCCACGCCGTCGCTTAACCGACAGATCAGTTTACCGTCGGTTGTCCGACATCTATACAGTGACGGTTATCCAACTGATTAGCGACAGTTCACCAGAGAAAGCCATCGGTTCAGCGACGGTTAACCAGAGAAATCCATCGGTTAAGCGACGGTTTACCAAAGAAACCCATCGGTTAAGCGACGGTTAACCAGAGAAACCCGTCGGTTAAGCGACGGTAGTGAAATTTTTAATTTTTTTTTTTGCCTACAGGCCGTCGCTTAACCGACGACTGTAAGCGTTTAAAAAAAAATACAAATATAACTAGTTAGGATAACTAGTCAGACCAATTTGGAAGCTCATCATACTATACAATATTCATTAGGATAATACAGTATGATCTTTTTAGCTATCACATGTTATGGATCTACTTATTTCAATAATGTACAAGCTTTGTAATCCTTAATCTTACACAAGAGCTTTGATTATGCTTATAACTATCGAGCTTAGAGTGGTAATTAACTTACTTCATTATGTGCTATACTGTAATTACAACCCTATTGATTAACTCGGTAGTGAGAATACAAGGTTAAAGATTGCAGTTAATCACAGTTGAGAGAACCTATGGTAATACTAGCAATCAAGCATTACACTTACTCTCTTATCGCTCGACATTACAAGTGTTCTGTTTGCAACTAATATGGATATGAGATCAAACACCATTCATTGTCATAACATAATAGCTCAGATCTGAACGCAATGTATTCATTACATTTTACCAGTTTATGAGCATAGAGTTAATTAGGGAATATACATAGACCATACTTACAGGAATTGTAACCTATTTACTGATTAAGGGATATATGGGGATTTTCATGCCATAATCAAGGGTCACATGTACAAAAGAAAAGGAACATCCTAGTGAATAAGATTACAATTGGAATTCATATCACACATGGTATAAAGGAGAAGGAAAACTGTGAGGAATGCATACAGGATGTAAATAATAATAATTAGATTTAATATGTGTCGTCCCTTCAAGGATGGATTTGTCCTTGAAGCATGAGAGGAAACAAGACGTAAAGATTGTTGAAGCTCAAAACAGTATTGATGTATTGCAAAAGCATCAATCCATCACAGGTCAATTTTTATTGGAAATTTTTGTCACAACAACTCAGACAAGAGGAAACAAGTCATCTACACAAAAAAATAATCCCTCGAAAAGGCCAATACTGAAAAATCTTGTTTACCTATTAAACTAAGTGTTAATGGCTATCAATCATTGATTGACTAGAACACACCCTTGATGCATCTCACAGGAGGTGAAGATATTGCAGTTAACTAAAATTCCAATTAAGAAAGAACAAGGCCAGTTTTCCAGAATGTAGATTCAATATGCATTGAGCTAGGAGATCCTGTTGGTTTTTAGAACTAGCAATTTTATCAGAGCCTATGTACAACGAATTCACTTGGCCACACAACCAAGAAACTGGTTCAGGTTTCAAGTTTCAGCATGGTACCTGTGACAAAGGGAAATGTTAAGGATACACTGTCTGGTATAGAAAACTATAAAACTGTAAATAAAAATATATAATAACTAGTTCCTGGAAAGACAACACTAGTCTTATTGCCAAGGTAACTCCAGAAGTTACAGCTTACCACCAAACTGCTTAAGAATGAATGAAGTCTGATAGCTTCCTCCTCACTCTTGAAACAGAAAAGTGGTGCAACGGGGCCAAATCAGGGATGATTTTAAGGAACCATAATTATTTAAAAGTGTATAAATGTTGGCGAATATTACCAATTCTTAAAACGCCAACTATAAAATGATTGGCGATATTTTTCAAAAAATATTTTAATTTCCAAAGATTTTATATCGTTTATATAATAATTTGGCGATTTTTAGGGTGAAAAATGTTTACCCCATCAAAATTGAGCGAAACAGGGCTTCAAAAAATGCAAAATGGCTAATCTTTTTTGGGAGGAAAACATGGAAAAATAGCCCACTGGGCTAAAATTCGCCCCTAAAATTATCCCTGGGCCAAATACCTCCTCCCTAATGTGCAATCATTGATGTACATCAGAATTCAGTTACAAATCAATTGGTTATCATAAGAAAATTAATGCAGACATTGTATAATATTTCTGCATTAAACATTACCTGGAAATCAACATGCTAGAAGTTGCATCTCCAAGAACAGTCGGCTCATAAAATGTATACCCAAGGCTATGTGGTTTACCCCCAACCAATTTGCTCCCTGTGTTACAACATAATATGCTCAGTCTATAAAAATAAATCCTATCATTAGCATAACTCAAAATTCAATCTTGTATAAAAATAATTGCCTGGAATCTAGCTATTTTCAGTCGGCAATCCAAGAAAACTATGTGTCTTTTAAAGGACACAATTATGGTTGACAGTAAGGAGTTGAAGAGGAAAAAGAGATTTGTCAAAACAAAATAATGGCTGCTACAACTTTGAATATGTGAGGTTTTGTTTTGTATCCAACTACCATTTACAAGAAATCTAGAATAACCCCCTAGTTGCTAGTCTAAAAGAGTTTTGGGTCAGCCTTTAGCAATGCACTATACTCAAAGAGCTTTCATAGAAACATGTATAGATGAAGTACAATTACCTGCCCACATCTCGACCAGGACATACTCAGAGAAGTTAAGATGTATTGATTCCAACTTTGCTATCAGACAATTGAGTTAGAAAAGGGAAAAGGAAAAAACAAGAAAAGAAATTGGCTATTTAGAATCATGGGTATATCATGTGGTACAGAGTTTATATAAATGTGAATGAGGGAGTCACAGAAGAGCATGGAATGGCTGATCTCTTTCAGCAACTGATTGACGTTAGTGGGGTTCATAACTGGGGTATTGTAGAACACAAAGTTCTTCAAGATCTGGGTTTAAATTGGTCTGATCTCTATTCTGTTGTTTGTCGCATTTTGGAAGTGTGGCAGAATAGGGAAGCTTCCCAAGTGCATGAGCTTATACTTGAAAGATATTGTTTTGTACTTGGCTGGATCACTCTATCAGATATTGATGTTAAGGAAGCAGGTGCTTTGCCATGGAGTCCTGAATTGGGCAGAGACAAGTTGCTTGAAATTGAATACTTCATAAGTTTTAGTAGAATTCTGTGCCATAATGTTCATTTTGGCCATACAGGGGAGCTATCACAGCTGGCAAATATCATTCTAGATATACTCTCTCAGCTTCAAACATTATACAAAGAGCATAGTGTGAAGGAAAGGGGTTGGTTATTCTTAAGGCATAGTGTATGGTTGTCTTTAATTTTATCATTGCTCCAGGCAGGTCTGTGGAAGGTGTCTCTGAGAAAGATCCCAGTTTCAAGAGAGGACACATTTTGGATAGAGCAGAGGCAGAGCTGCAAAAATTGCTTTAAGTGAACCTAGGTTTGGAAAATTCAAAATATTGTACTACTCTGTATCAAAAGTGCATAGCCAATAGCATTTTTGAGCTTACACAAATCACTAAGACCATCTGAGACTCATCTTCCAAAGGCCTGATACAAGGATACATTTAAAAGGAACAAATGTTCACAAAATGACAAGACATGGCCATGAAGAACATTAACTTCCAAAGGTAGATTGCAAGAACCCAACAATGCAAGAAGTTGATGTCAAAAGAAGTGACAAAAATGCCAAGTCCAAGACAACATGTACAATTTGATTATAGAAAATCACAACAGAAAAAAACTCATCTTGCACAGGCTGGATACAAGGATACTTTTAAAAGTAACAATTGTTCACAAATCAACAGAACCTGAACTTCCAAAAGTAGATCATGAGAACCAAAAGAATGTAAATCAACATTACAAGAGATTGATGTCCACAAAGGTGACAAAATGTGATGTTGTTGATGTCATGTCCCAATGACGAGTAATAGCCAATGACATGTTAACATCTAACACAGAAAAGTGTTGACAACACAAATTAATCAAATCACAAAGGGCATAAAGAAGAATTAGGAGCATGGAAACCAGGTTGGAGGTAGAAGCAGTCAAAATTTCTAACACAATTAATCACACACGACAAATAAGAGACAAGGTTGCGAAGGAAATAACACTATTGTTTAACAATATATTGATTCATGTTCATCACAATACTAACCTGTACCCATGTTTAACTCCTCTAAGAAGTTCTTGAATACCGAAACTAGGTTTGGTTATGAAGCTTAAAGAATCAAAGAGAGGACGTAAATTCAAACAGAGTAGGTAAATTTGATGCCTGCCCTTTGTAAGTAAAACTCTTAACTTATGGGATGAGATGTGATATGTTATAAATTTGCCATTGACTGAATAATATGCACAACGTATAGAATCCATATCACCAAGTATGTATATATTTCAATACAATATATAATCATCCCAAAATGATTGAAGGGAGATACCTCCCGATTTGGGTCATCCTGGTCTTGGAACTCTAATCCTGTCAATTCCACCTTTATTTTTCGTCCTTTCTCAACAGGGTTTTCATAACCATCCAACACCTTATTAATAACCAGACTCAAGAGACAGAAGACAACTCTGATGTGGACAAAAGCCTTGTCTATATTGTAATGCAGAAGCCAAGGGAAAGGAGAGAAAGGAATGCACTCCTCCAAGTCAAGGTTCATCCTTCAGGTAAGAAAAGGAAGGTAAATGCTGATGAAGATCCCTATTTCAAAAAGCAGTTATAGCAAAGAGCTGTCAAACTTGTTAAAGATAATGCAACTACAAGACCAATTTTAGAAGACATGTTAAGATTATGAATTCAAGTCTTAAACTTCATTTAGTGTGTGTCTTGACAAGAGAAAATTCGAGATCTGATTAAGTGAATGTTCTAAGGGTTTACTGCTGCTTTGGCTTGACCTCCAGGGTTCTTGCTGCTCCTTGGAGTGGGCTGTGAATTTCTTGCTGCTCCTAATTCTGGGCCGTGACCTTATTGTTGTTCCTTAGACTAGGAAAGACCTCTTTGTGGGCTGCTAAAGACTGGGCGTGACCTCTGTATGGACTGCCAAGCTAAGCCATGATCTCTTGTTGGACAGTTAAGCTGGGCGTGACCTCCTTATGGGCTGCCAAGCTAAGCCATGACCTTATTGGACTGTTGTAGGGTGAATTGTGAGCCTATTGTTGAGTGCTGTGAGCATGAACTGTAACCTCTGCTGTTGGTTTAGGGCCGCAAGGATGCCATGGACTATCTTATGGGTTGCATCCTCACTGTGGGTCTGTCTTGTGGACTTAACCCTCATCTTGGACTGTCCTATAATTTTCAGGGTTTGTAAGGCTACATCAAAGAAATGGAATCATGTCTTTAAGACATAGCCACTCCAAACATAAACCCAAGGAACTAGCCATTATTTTTCAGTTGATCTTTAATGGCACCAGTTGTTACCTCCTCAGAAATCTGAGTACAAGAAACATAATAATGGATCATTTGCATCAAATCTTAGAGGAGCTGGTGTAAGGCCTATTTTCTAGCACTCGCCGAGTCAACTAAGATCTTGACACTGCAATGTGTAAAGTAACAGGTGGGCACAAGCTTTATCCGATGATAAGTTTTGTGGGCCATGGAAATGATGAATTAGTTTAATTAGTTAGCCAAGATGGTGAGAACACATTGGCAACAAATTGATCTAGCTTGTTAAATGTTAGCATGCACCATGTCATGCTAAGCAATGGTTGTAAAGTATGTATTTTCTCATTGAACTGTAAGTATGTATTTTCTCATTGAACTGTAAGTATGTGTTTGAAGGAGTTCTAAGTACAACCTCTACTTTTAAAAGCTGTCTTTGAATGAGGTAAGCGTTCAAGTCAAAGCTAAAGGTTTTCTACTCATCATGATGCTAAGAATATATGTGCCTATGTTTTTTCTGACCTTATTGCAGGCTGACTGCTTTAAGGTAATTCTTCGTGTTCTGTAAATATTTATTTTCAGTAAAAGATGAGCCATACATTCTTGGAACCAAGAGAAAAAATGATATTAATTTTATTTTTCTTAAAGAAGAAAGGTCATTTAGATATTTAATGACCTTTTATAACAATTACCATCATTAGATATCAAAGCAATTACGCAGTTATGCAAGTAAAAGTTGACCATGACAAAAAATCAGCACTTCTGGGCAAAAAAATCAGCAATCTGGGCAAGTTATATTGTTACAGCAGCCTTAAATTTGGTGTTCTGGGCTGTTCTGGGTAGCAAGACAGCTGTATAAGCCCTTTTATCAACCTAAACTTTAATTCTAGGCGCAGTTTAGAAGTTGTTCTAGCCCTAACCAGCAGTAATCGGCTAATAGTCCTAAACAAGCATTCTGGGCGGTAGAGCAGCAGTAAAACAACAATGAATGAGTAATCTGGGTGTATTTCAAACCTTAATCACCAGTTAGACCTGGGATTTTTGTATACAATTGAGCAATTT
>LPNX011045195.1:207534-263568 GCA_001517045.1 Pseudotsuga menziesii | reverse complement strand
TTAATATTTTGGAGATATGCCTATGCGTTCATCGGTTACTAGAAACAGCCATATTAATAAGATTAATATGTTTGGAATACCCTAGCATGCATATATTTGACACATTCTTTAGGAAAAAAAATTATTAATGTCTCAAATATATACTTGTCAGCGTATTATGAACATATTAATCTTATCAATATGGTTGCTACTAGTTTATATATCTTAGTAATTACGTCGATAGGTGTATATATCTTATAATTTTAGGGTGGACTACCATCTATGTTATTTTCATCTACGAACGAGAATGAGACAAGTGTACCATCCAAATTGATTCTATGGGTGTCAATCCAAGATTAATAATTAATAATTTTAAGAAAATAAAAAATAGATTAATTAACCTGTCATAAGTATAGTTAGTGATAATTGTAAAAATTAAAATTAATCTTCAACTATTTGATTATTAGATACAACTACAAGCTTAATTCCAATGATTATTAGATATAACTATTAGCTTAAGTCCAAAGATTCTAGAACTATTAGCTTAAATTCAACTCTAATCACAGTTATATTGGATAACTATTAGATACAACTATTAGCTTAACTCCAATGATTCTACAACTATTAGCTTAACTTCAACTTAATCACTTAATGCTTAGTCCAACTACATTCGGAATCTCAGAGTCTAGTTAATGTGCAGTCATGTAAGAGTTGAAATCCTAATTAGATTGTTCGAACTCGTAATAAATTACTCCAAACTCCTAATAAACTCCTTCTTCTCATAGTAACTAATATACAATTGTCAATCAACAGTTTCTTGGTATTTTCATCTCAATTTTGGAATTGGAATCCTCTCTATGTTGCATAAAGGTCATAAAAGAGAACCCAAACCCTAATGATCTAGAACACCTTAGGCACCTAACCTTTCCGAGCTCACACTCTCAAGACAAATCAGAAAGTGGACAACAAATTTCAATGGACTCTTTGATTAACTACATAACGATTTTTTTAGTGTTTTTCAATGCTCAACTGATTTCCTTCTTCAGACCATGGCAGTTAGATATGCAGATGGAGAAGTTGCTCACAGAATCTTCCTGATTTCGGATGCTTGGCGTATATGGAATTGATGGCATTGGAAAAACAAGGTTTCTCAGGAAAATTTATGATCCCCACAAAGAGGTCAGTGACGCTTTTGATGATGTCATTTGGGTTACCATTGCTTGACTTCTAATATTGAAGTTGCAGGGTGCCATTGATTTTGAAATCAGTTTAGAGTTGGCTGAAATAGATGTTGACAAGTTGATGATGAAATTGTCTGCATATATGAGGGCCAATAATATTTTCCTAGTTTTAGACGACATCTGGGAAACATTTGATCTAAAAACTTTGGGCGATGTATTAACCATGACCGACTGAACAAATTCATATTCTCTACTCACAATAGAGATCTGATTGAATAAATGAAGTCAAAAGAGTCCATGAAAATAGAACCCTTTTCCAAAGACAAACAATGGGATTTTTTTTCCAAAGTGTCTTGCAAAGAGGCTGAAGGGGGTCATGTTCCTGAGCAGATAGAATGTATTTTCAGACAATTCTACAATGAGTGTAAAGGTTTTCCTCATATAAGTCAATCAAAATTCTTGCAAACTGAGTCCTACCTCCTACACAGGAATAGTGCAACGAAGTACTCCCAAAATTATCCTTGACATGAATAACCTGCTTGGATGTGTTTAGTAGCAAATCTTTAAAGGCCTCCTCATAGCCTAAAACAATGGCCCATCAAAGAGGATTCTATCCTATTGAATTAGAGGATTGTATTGGGTTTCCTCCTTCCAAGATATTTTTTTATCATTCCCACATCATTTGATCTCATTTCCCAGTGCAATGTTTTCACTAAAAACTCCATTTCTCTGGATAGATTCAATACCAAACTTGCAAAACTCGTGATGTCAAACAAGAAAATGTTGAATTCAATAAATAGAGTATCAATCCGTTATTTAAACACCATCTAATAGTAATAATAGTTATATTGTCATGATCATCAGTCCCATGCATGTCAAACAAGAAAATGTTGAATTCAATAAATAGAGTATCAATCCGTTATTTAAACACCATCTAATAGTAATAATAGTTATATTGGCATGATCATCAGTCCCATGCTTAAATTGGTATAGTCGCAGAGGTGTAGTCAATATGGGAAGGACATCAACACTCATCAAATAAGACTTCATAGTGTAGTTGGGGCTGCCAACCCGATAACTAAAATGATGAAGGAGGATTGTCGTTAATGGATAAGATAATTATAGAGGATTTATTTCTCATTGATCCCATTGGCCATTTGGATGCAGACACATTCGCAAATAATTTGTACTAGAAACTTTCAATTCGATAAAAAAAAATTGAGTTGTAATTATTAAGTAACTTGTCTGTTGTGTGCAAGCAAGAGACAAATGATTAGAAAATAGGGAGGACATAATATTTACACTAGAAATGGACCATGGTTCAAGAGTAATAAAGAATAAATTTTATCAAGATAGTGTTTAGCCTTCCCAATGGTTAGGTCACAATGTATTTGCATCAAGGATACTCTTAATTAACTAGAATTTGTCGAGTAATTGTTCATCATGAAACCATTTTTATTTGCATAAGATAATTTGGTTGTCAAGCATAGGAATTAAAATTGTTAATAGGAATTTCCAAAACCATCCAATTTGACAAAATATTTTTATCCATTGGCCTTTTGTTATTGTTTAATATTGAATTTAATTTCAAGCAAGTTTGAGGTTTAAACATAATCCCTTGCAACACTCTTGTTAAAAGTAGGTACTTTAATGTCGAATTTGGTTGCACTATCCCATCTAATGTGTTATGAACACTTTGATTAGCAATGTTTCCCTAACTTGTTAAATCAATCAATGCCATCTTGTTTGTTAAATCTAGCAGTACCATCATTAGCCTATTAATGTAACGACCATTGAAATTCACTCATATATGAGTTCTCTGAAGCATTGTGAAAGTGAAAATTCAACCTATTAAAATTCTTGTGCCTAGTTTATGTCTAAGTTGAGTGTAATATCTCAACAAATTAATCATATAAATGAAGAATTATGATGAAAATTTATTTTTAAGGTTACTTTTTAAAGCGAGACATCATATTTAATGTATGATATCTGTTTTTTTGGTAGGATAAGATATATTTTCCAAATAATGATTATTTGATTGTACATACCCTACTTTATTTAAATTTGAATCAATGATCTTTCCAAAAGAAAACACATACTTTTAATTATTATACTCATTTAAATTATATGTTTTTAATTATTATAAATATTTAAATAATGTGAAAATTCACATTACTAATAATAATATAATAATAATCGAATTTTAAAATCACCACCAAACAGAACACCAAATTGATATATGATAATTCCTTGTTTTTGAAAAAAGACCCCTTCCACAAAGTGATTTAACTATATATATCATTTCTTGACAAGATAATATATTTAGTATAATTTGTTTACAATATAATAATATCTTTAGAATTTATTAACCATATAATAATAAATATATCATAGGTCAATAACATAAAATTAATATATACTTTCATCATGTTGTTCAAACATGGCATTTACATGCAAGAAGATATTCCTTGAGTCCCATGCTTGTATTATTATCATAAATATCGAACTAAGACAAGTGTCAGAACCTTTGGATTGTTGGTAACCTTACCTTGTTGGATGAAGGGAGTCTACCATTGACAAAAATATGAATTAATTGTGTCCATTTTTCAATGGTCCTCCAACTCACAATCTATGGGCACTTCAGGTTAGTTACCATAATGTGGTCTCATGGTTGTTGGTTTGGCCGATGGTCGAAACCTATTTTGATGGTTTTTATAAATCGATCTTTCACCGCTTATCAACCACGTCGTTGGATCATGGAGATCATTGATCTTTGCTCATTATGATTAAGTGTTGTAGCGATGTCCTTAGACACCACCACTACTCTCTTGGAATATATTTTCTCTCTTGTTGTTTATTTATCTATCCCAACATTGTAATAAAGATAGTTGGTTCATGATTAAGGGTTTTGTATATTGATTGAGTTCCATTAGATGTTGATTTGATGAGTTGCATTTGTTTATGAGTAGAGAAGAATGGTGAATTGCTGAATTTGACCATCATACCCTAGCTTTTGCATGATCTGAATTCTTTGGGTATTTTAAGTTTCGCCGCATTTTTATTGGCATTATTGGAGTGCTAATTGATCTAGGTGATCCAACTTCTATGGGAAGGAAGATGCAATCATTGGGTGGATTGTTGTTCTCAAAATAATGGTGAACCATGGTGTTCCCTAGATGATGAGATATGAAAGTGTCTTGAGTGTTATATTTGGAAAACTTATGATACCATAGATTGTTTGGAAAATCATTTCTATTTGATTGGGTATGTTATTGGTTACCTTGATTATGATACTTGACTTATGAGGCATATTGACTTGTACCGGTCGATAAAGTATCGACCAACAACCTATTTTGTTCAACTCGAGATCAAATGGATACCTTGAGGTGTGACCAACTAGAGACTCGACGCGTTGGTATAGCTTGTTATGCCGATAAGCGTTATATCATAGAATTTTTGGGTGGACTACTATCGTTTCTTTTTCATCTACGGATGAGAATGAGACAAGTGTACTATCTATATTAATTCTATGGGCATCATATAAAATTAAATGAGAATGAGACAAGTGTACTGTCCATATTGATTATATGGGCATCATCCAAAATTAATAATTAATAATTTCAAACAAGTAGAAAATAGCTTAATTAACATGTGATAAGTACAGTTAATGATAGTAGTAAAAATTAAAATTAATCTTCAACTATATTCGATTATTAGATACAACTACGAGCTTAACTCCATCGAGTATTAGATACAACTATTAGCTTAACTCCAACTCTAATCACACTTATATTGGATAAGTATTAGTTGAACTATTAGATACAACTATTATCTTAATTCCAATGATTCTACAACTATTAGCTTAACTTCAACTCTAATCACTTAAGGCTTAGTCCAATTGCATTTGGAATCTAGGACTCTAGATAATGTGCAGTCATGTAAGAGTCGATTTCTTAATAAAATCGCTTGAACTCCTAATAAAATTCTCCAAACGCCAAATAAACTATTGCATCTCGTAGTTGGGCATCTAGCTAATTACGCATACAGGCATATATATCTTAGAATTTTGGGTTGGACTACCATCTATGTTTTTTCATTTACGGATGAGAATGAGACAAGTGTACTGTCTAGATTGATTCTATGGGCTTCGTCCAAATTCATAATAACAATTTAAAAAACAATAAAAAATAGCTTAGTTAACATTTGAGAAGAACACTTCATGATAGTTGGAAAAACTAAACTTCAACTTCAACTATTTGATTATTAGATATAACAATTCAATTATTACATACAACTATTAGCTTAAATCCATTCATGATACAACTATTAGCTTAACTTCAACTCCAAATTGACTTAACTTCAACTATGAGTTTAATAGCCATAAATTAAGTGGCTGTTATATTAATTTAACTATTAGATACAAGTAATTACATTTATTTAGGAAAAAATCATTATATATATATACCTATTTCAAACATATTAATCTTACTAATATGGTATTACTAATATACAATATAGAAAATTTATATTTTGAAAAATATAATTAAAATATTAAACAAATTGATTTAATTTATATATTTTAATTTAACTAAATTAATTAGATTATATATATTCAAGGTTTCAATATTTTCCCTTTCAAAACTTATATATACATTGAAATCTTGAATATATAAAATCGAATTAATTTAGTCAAACTAAAATATATATATATAAGTTTTGAAAGGGAAAAGATTGAAATCTTGAGTATATATAATCGAATTAATTTAGTCAAACTAAAATATATAAATTAAATAAATTTGTTTGATATTTTAATTACGCCGTAAGGCGTTTTTCTCCGAACAAGTTCGGAATACAACTGTTCCTTTTCGTCCTCTATAGCTCGAATCGGATGTTGACACGTGTTTGATGTTTTCGCCCATTTCGACGTCAGAACCGCCCATTTACCCACTGTGCTGTCGTGTTCGTTCTCTGTCTGTTTTCATGCCCTGTGCCCAGGTTTTGAAGTTAGGTTTATCTATGGCGGACGAAGCTTCCTCCAAGTGGTGATTGTGGGATCCGCAACGTTATTGGAGATTTGCTTGACGCCTTAGAACGTATAGTCTTGCACACCTTCCAACTGTTGCTGGTATCCAACGGATGACTCTTGTTCTTGCTGGGGAGCTGCTGCGAATGTAATGAAGGAGGCGGTGAGGCTTAGTAATGACAGGAAGCCTATGTTTTGCGGCAATGTTCTCAAGGTCAAGGTTGGTATCGAAACCTCCTCTAGATTGAGCAGAAGAAGAACAAGTTTGCTCTTCATATTTTCTCCTACTCTGCTCCTTGAGATCGGTTCATTGGCTAATCTTATTGAGTTCTCAGTGGCCTGGAGAGCACCTAATTCTTGTGTTGATTTTCATGTCGACCCATTTGATAGAAGATGTAGGATTATCCTTACTCGGGATCAGCTGTTTACTTTTACTACTCGTCGTAAGGACACTCTGTGATTTTAAGATTGAATTTCTTATCAAAGATATTTGGAATGTAAGGATTATCAATGGCAATGCAACTAGAGTTATTCTCTTGCAGCTTTGGGTGCCTACCTGGATGTATTACAAAAATGCAGATGATGATATCTATGTGAGTGTCCCTTTTCCTTTGTTGGATGATGAGAATACCTGGATTCGAACCTTGGACTTCACTCCTAACAATGCATTGGGTAGATGTGTGGCCTACAAAATTGTTCTTCCTCCTCGCATGGGTGATACAATGAAAAAGGCCATCGACTATTTCAAACATAATGGGTTTCTGGATGAAAAACCGCCTCCTACTTTGAAAATTGATAATGAGCCATATTTGTCTAGCAGGGGATTTTTTTCACCCTACCACACCGTCGAAAAATTCCTTTTGAGACCATGTTTCTCCTGAATTCTCTTGTGCACAAGGGCATTGTCAATTATCAAAGAATAACTCCAGAGTTGTACAAACTGTTGGATCCTGGTGTGACACAAACCAAGTTGAGTACCCTAGCACTGAGGCATATGCTTGCCTACATCTACCCAATTTTCGATTCCCTTGGAATATTTAAGACTATTCTTAACTGGATTTCAGAGAATCCAAATCTCCTGAAGGACCCAAAGATAGTCGAGGAAACAATTGAAGTAAGGAGATTGGTCATCACTCCTACAAAAGCCTACTGTCTTACTCCAGAGGTGTAATTGTCAAACAGATTCTTAGGGCACTTTAAGAGGTTTGCACACCGATCAAGAAAGTTGCGAAAAGTTCAACCCACCACCACAAAAACATGGTAAACATTGCTTGAGATTTCATAACATAAAGACATTGGGAACATGAGATTACACTCAGATTCAGGCAATGGAGGCTAGTGTTGGTATGATTGCAGGTTCTCACAAGAGAAACGAGTTGTTGTTGATTCACCATGACGCAGAAGTTGGTGTAAGTTTAATGTAATGCATTTACTTAATTTCCTAGAATTTCTCCTTTTCCTCTATTGTATACGACATTTGGGCTTGTATGCACTTGGATTTGCACAAAGATTGAGGCTTATATTGTTAATAGAATACTGTATTGCGGGTATTCCTTTGACTTGTTAAGATCTGAGTAATAATAAGCTTAGCATTAAAGTATTGAGCCCTATGTTGTTTCTATGGTGTTTGAGATTGTTCTTCTACAGTTTGGAAACATAGCGAGTCTGTTTTTTCTTTTGTTGGGTATTGACTAGTGGTAAAGCTGGATAACAAGTTTGGGAATCGGATCTGTAAAGATATGAAATTAGGGTATTTCATTTTAGTTTTATCAGATTACCCACTGCGGATTTTCGTTGGAAAACAACCCCAAATTATAATTTGTTCGATAGAACCCTTCACAATGATTGGGCTTGGGAATTCATATGAGAAATGAAATTGCATTCATTTTTTGTCTGAGATCACCTTAGCAAAAATATGGTTGTTGGGTTGAGGTCCAAGATGAACTGAGCCGAGTCATAAACCATAATAAAGATAAATATAAGACTACAGGTTTTACAGACTCAGATCCCGTAACATTTAAAGATTAAGTAATGATTGACCAGGTCAAAACCATAACAGGATCTAGTATTAGGGTATTAATGGTCTCTCTAATTCAGCAGAGCACCATAGAGAAGAGTAGCCTAAGTTGTAGAATTGTCTTTTCATTTTTTTTAGTTTGGTTTGTGTAATTGAGAATGAATGGCTATTGGTATGCAGCCGAATCCTCTAAAGCACTCGAGCAACCAAGTATGCCAGATTTATGGAGATAATGTTGGTGTGACAGCAGATGGGGAGCTCTTTGTGGCATGCAATGAGTGTGCCTTCCCAGTTTGTAGGTAAAAACAGTGTGAAAATTGATGCACGTAAAAATAGCGAATATTAGCATAGCATACCTTCTTTGGGGCGAGTCTGTCTGTAAATTTAAAAACAACTAAAATAATTAGAACTAAAACAGATATTATTTCCACAATAACATGTAAAAAGTCACATGTTTGTACCATCAAAAGCTTGTTGATATCAATCTTCAGATAGGAATATACAATGTTGAATAAATTTTATTATCTTAAAAATAAAATGTATTGCAAAAACTGGGAACACGCATATAAATCTATTGAGGTTTGCCAAATATTGAAGTGGTTCAGAACCTACTCTAAAAATATTCATGAAGCTTATTGAACTATGTATGACATTATTTAATTAGTCTAACACTGGTGAAAAACCACTATTGATCAAACCATCAAGATTAAAAAAGAAAAATAAGAGCAACGTTAACCTGCAAGTACCTGCATATAATAAGAATACAAATAAATAGAAACACCTATAACAATTGATGAAAACTCAAAATCTGGAAAGACTATTTCTAGACAGGAACATAATCAAAAACTTATAGAACCTGCATAGAACAAGAATATAAAGAAATATAAACCTCTATAACAATTTATGAAAATTCAAAACCTGGCAAAGCCTATTTCTGGATAGGAACATAATCAAAAACTTACAGAGTGCCACTTACAATTTCTGCAGGTAAAGAGAAGCATAGATTGCTCGTTTAAAACACAGGTGTATACTCTCACTACTTTAAAGATCTGGGATTAAGATGGTATGTATGCTACTTTGTTCTATATTCTTTACATTATCATAATTAATGGTCAAGTTTTTATGTTCTTTTCTTTTTATAAAATGTGTCCGACCCTGCCTGTTTGTTTTTATTAGTTTACGTACCCAAAAGCATGGTACATCTCTTCCTCCTAGGCTCTAGAGTGCACTTAGATTCTCTCAGTGCAATTAGACAAGCTTTTTAAGTTAAGAAACCATACACTACTTCACCAAACCCAAAAATTAACAAATTATGAATTGACTTGAAATATTTTTGCAGGAGATTGTTAAGCTACTATGTCAAGGACAAATGAAAAGTTCCAGCACACAAATAGATCTAAAAGAAGAGGCTTCGAGAAAGCTAATGGCAAATATTAGAACTGTTATATAAGAAAATGGCATATCTAACAATAGCCTGTGGAAAGCAGCCCATTATGAACTACATTTAACAATGGGACAATTTGCACGGGTAGTCTAATTAGCATAAAATTGGAAAGGAAATTTTCCCTACCATAATATCCTGAGAATTTTGTTTAGGATAGGATCTTTTTCATCCCTGTGTAACTCGTGCCTTATGGTGGGACAGAGAACAACACGATTTTAACCCTAGATGGGGCATTGACAGTCCATCAATCCCACAAACAAAACAACAAACCCGCAGTTTACAAATCTTGTTCTATCTTACTTGAAGATTTTCAGCAGAGATTACCTTACATTAATTCATTGTAAAATGTCAGACAGTGCAAAATGGCCCTAAAAATCTTAGTGTCCGGTGCCTTCAAAAACTAGCTCAAGGCATATCTGAAATTTGAAATTTCTTCTATAGGACTGTCCAAGATTTTTCAGTTTCTTATACAAAGGCTTCACCGGTGCAAAGAGGACGTATGTTATATTAATGTTGACATTAGAAGGTGCTTTTAAGCTGCACAAATTAATCTAAAAAAAAATAAGGTTGAGCTCAATAGAAGCTGGGATGCAGCGCACAGTCACTGCAAAATCTAATAAACCCTAAGCCAACTGTTGGAGGTGGTCTAGCGTTAATTACACACAGAAACCATCAGGTGGCCTTCTGTTGCTGAATCTTGGAGATTAACAAATAAATGCACAATACATGAATGAGGTTACAAATAGGGGATTTTAAACCACATACCATGTTTCAAATGCAGGCACGGATCAACTCCTTTCCGTAACAAATGCAACCTCCCCCTGCATTGAAATATTGAAACCACGTATTTAAAAAAAACACTAAAGCAGGCCACTGTTAAATCCCACGGCTTGAACTTGGAGAGCCATTGGGAACTTCCAAGCTGGAATGCTGCAGTGTCAGAAGGAATTTCCAGTAAGTAGTAAAATGCTTAGAGATTAGAAACGACACCAATAAAGAAAATTCTCTTCCCTTGGATCATTAGATGTCATGTTGGGCTATATGATCTGGTTATGTAGTGAAATATCAAGAATGACACATTTCACAATGTTTAAGATAAAGTGATCCTGTTTCATAGACCTAAAACTACTCTTCTTTTTAGTGGCCAGGGTTTTCCAAGCCTGGTTCTTGTAAATGTGTAAATCTCTATCATGTTAATAATAAATTAACTTCAAAGGTAAAAGTATATATTTATAGGATATGGTTATTCAAATTGATTGTTAAAAAGAAAGAAGGAAGCAGAAGTATAGCTCCAAAATTTTCAATCTGCATCATAACTTGCATATGTGAAAGAGGTCATTTCATCATAGGTAAGCTGGGATAAGTTTGACTACTGATCGATCCATCAATTTGTATCTTTGCAAGGGAGTCAGTTAAGGATTTATGTTTAAAGATAAGTTGTGTAACTTGTGCAGAATTGAACTTAATTATGACATTCAAGTAAATTGCAGAGACTCGCTTTATACTAACATGGCATAAAAATTGTTTTACTGAAATATATGATGCTTCAGCCAGTGGAAAATGGCCTTTAGGCATTTGGGAGTATTTCTCCTTCAAAAATTGAATTCTATTATTATTTCATTTTTGTTTTCTCATGAAGCCAGATTATTTGTTTGATGAGATAAGTTACTTCATATCTTGTTTATTACGGATTAAATTCTCTGTTTTTGGTGCAGGCAACTTGTTTGCTCTGGGGCTCTTCTTGTCCCCAATGTAAGTTCCCACTTCTGATATCTACTTCACCTATAATAGCAACCACCCATTTCAGGGTCTCTTTCCATAGACTTTTATATAAAGCTAAGTGTCATTATGATTACTACTTTTAACATGGTACACTATAGGAAGTGACCCCAAATCTCTCGTTGACATTTCTTTTGTTCTTCTGATCTTAATCTTTCAAATCAATATTAATACATATGTGGCTATTGTCATTTGCAGCCCTACACTCAGTAGAATAACAAGAAATAAGTCTACCGAGCAATTTTCAAGCCTCCCTTATATTTTTGCACTCATGAATTGCTTGATTTGCACATGGTATGGCCTTCCTTTTGTATCAGAAAACAATATACTGGTGAGCACTGTTAATGGGACGAGAGCCATTTTTCAGCTATTCTACATCTCACTCTTTATTGCACATTCCCAAAAGGAAGCACGTGTATATCTATCAGTTCTTGTTTTGTGGAAAGTTTATTTTATATTTTCTTGAACATATTTGTATATTCATGTAGCTTGATATGCTGGAAAATTAATTGTATTTTAGACTTTTGTACCCTAGTGTAAGCCTACGGTACTAAAATTATGCTTATATACTCTTATTATATTATATATCTGGGATAGACATTGCCCACACAGACACACATGAACAACATATATAGATGATTGGATTTATACTGATAAATTCATGTACAACATGAACTGTATTTGATAGGCTCTGCTGATGTTCATGGTTTGACAATTGTGGTGGCAAGAATACAAATTCTCTCATGAAAAAATATACTTTTGAGAAAATGTTCAGTATAATTGATTTTTGCCTTTTTCAAATGGTAGGTTAAAACAGTAGCACTTCTTTTGTTGGTTATGGTAATATTTACCTCAATAGTGTTGGTGACATATGAGTTTATGAAGCAACCACTACGAAATATGTTCGTTGGCTTTCTTAGTGTATTCTCCCTTGTCAGCATGTTTGCATCAGCTTTATCTACCATTGTATGAGCCTCTCGGTATAAGACAATCATTACCTTTTATCGTCTCTGAAATATTTGTCTTGCATTTCTTGTCTCTGAATTATTTCAGTGTAAATTTCTACAAAGGAAATCTACCTTAATGTACCATTATGTAGAATGTGATTTTAAACAATTACAGTGAGAAGGTCATTTTTCTTAGTGCCACCTTGACTAACTGTTAAGTTAAGATGAATTTAAGAAATAGTGATGATATTAATCACCAAGGCAAAGTAGGGCTAAAGTATTAGGAAATTGAATATAAATATGTGATATCCCCACAACTAACCTTAGTAGTATTACTATTTTGTGGATAGCAAGCCTTGGGAATTTGGGAGCTACATAAAATCAATGGATTGGAGCAAGTCCTGTTTTGAAAATGATTTCTGCTTCTTAGTGATGATTCCTAGAACATGTTGTAACAAAGCATAGACTTTTCCTTTGATTTGCAGAAGCTGGTAATTGAAACAAGCAGCGTGGAATATATGCCATTTAATCTCTATCTTTCCACCCTTTTAATGAGTGTATCCTTCTTCACATATGGATTTCTTAGCCAAGATCCTTTTTGAAGTTTGGTTTTTAAACACTGTTCACTTCATCGTCCATCCTGTAAATGAAAAAATACCACCTGTTTAGTGAAAAATCCAGTGGTTTTTTTCCTCTTTCCATTGGTTTTTCAGCATGTCCGTTGGTTCTATGGTTCTTCACAGGTGTCTCACTGGCTGGCTTCTTCAAGAAATTCCTGCTCCAGAGTCTGAAGAGAAGAAAGAAGAGGAAGAGGACAAGGTAAAATTCCATTTTCTTATATAATGGCACTTTTACAGTGAATTGATGTAAGAGGAAAGAAGAGGAAGAGGACAATGTAAGCCTACTTTTCCTTATTTTATGGCACTTCTACAGTGAATTAATGTAGGCCATCTAAAATAGCTCTTATTTGTACCATAGAGAAATGTAGCTTGTATTACTTTTTGGGAGCTTGATTAAGATATCTTTGAAGCGTAAAAAGTAAGTTGAGATGCTGCATTAAATTTGAAGAGAAGAAAGAAGAGGAATAGGCGAAGCCTAATCTTCTGTTTTTAATATTGTATTTATTCACTTATGGTACTTCTACAGTGAATATATGTAGGGCATTTAAATTGGTTCTTATTTATGAAAAGAAAAACCTACTGTCTATCTCTTTTTAGGGCTTGATTAATATATATTTTTAGCATGGAATGTAAACCAAAATGCAACTTTGCAAATACTTCTAATAATTAATTTCTGCTTCCCATTAAGGGAAGTGATACTAGAATATTGAGTTGTGGCTTTCACTCGATTGCAAGACTTTCCAACTAGCTGTGAATATCACCTAGCATCTTATCTTGCCATGACTGTGTATATTTCTAGGTGATTTTAGTTCCACGGAATATAGCTCACAAGATCAAAGCATGCAGGTTCTAGGTGTTATATCATTTGGGAAATATTTTTCATGCCAACTTTATTTTTTTACCTTGGAATTATTTTTTTATATTCAACTGAAAAAGAGAATACACATAGTTGTTGTCCTTTTAATGGACTGCATCATGCCAGGCAGCCCCAGACACTTACAAAAACTTTTACTCCTGACATTACATCACCAAAATCAGATCTTACAATCTGTCGTGCTAACTTTTTAGTTTGACAGAGTGAAAGGTTTTATATGTATTTTTATTTAATGTGGTTCACACCTGATGATCGTGCCACTACATCCACAGAAATAATCTAAGGGGTCCCATCTGAAGGGGCTGCGTCCTGTTAGGCTATTTTTGGAGCCTATCCCCATTAACCAACCCGGGTACCTGACCCTGAAGGACCCAGAGAGAATTGAACCCCTGACCTCAACCTTATATGTCTTGGATCTGGAAGATCCATATAATTGAGAAACCCCTTGGGGTTTTTTATATGTAATGCAAGATGCATCTCTCTTTTCCCTGGATAATGCACTATTCACAATTTATTGATGAGATATTTGTGTGCAACAGGAGATTACTCTTGATGAGTATGAGAAAGTGTTGGAGGAGAAATGGAATACTTTGATGGCAATGAATTTAGAAGAAAGAAAGGTTGGTGCAAAGGAATTCGAGTCTATGCAACAACTGTCAGTTAAGAAAAACAATGATGATGTATTTATAAAATTGGTAAGTCTGTCTTATGACAATACAATGCTTTTAGTATGTATTTCTGCAAACTTTTGGTGATGTTTTGGTAGCTGTGCTTCTTACCAAAATAGTGTATTTAGCATATTCTTTTAGGGCTTAGAGAAAGAAGCAGCTAGACAAAGAGATGCAGAAAATAGGAAAAGATTAGGAAGGTGAGGAAAGGCTTAGCACAATCTATGGTTTTCATTCTTTTTTTGACATATCATATCTAATATTGGATTTTTTCTTCTGAAGTCTAAAAGCATCAATGAATTTCTAATGCCTGCTGAAGGGGAAAACTACTATTCTTTTGTTGGGCGAGGTAGGGGTCGGGGACGTGGTCGTGGTGATCGTGGTGGTTTTTTTAGAGGTGGTTATGATGGTGGTAATGCTGGCCAACTTACTCCTCGGATTGAGGATCCAGGGCAGTTTCCCAGTTTAGCTGGGAAATAAACATTTTAACATGATTACAACTACATTTGTGTCGTTTGGTATTCATTGCAATTGGCACTGGAGACGAAGACTAGAAATAATGAGATCTCTTGTATGTAAGAGAGTTTTGCAGGGAAAATTTTTATGTTTTGCAAAGTGCTAGGTATTTTTATGTCAACATATTTGTTCCGTCTTTGTTCAAGTATTCCAAGGAAATACTTTTGACTATTTTCATATAATTTGTAGTTCAGATATTTTTAAAGAAAAAAATATGTTCATTCTTCTTACTCAAGAATTCTAGATGCATGTAAGTTTGGTGCATATTACTTTGAGATTTACCAAAGGCATTTGCATAAACACATTTTGGCTTCCTATGTTACTTTTTAGTGTTTTGAAATGCTTTTCAAGTTTGCTGATTATAATCGAGCGATTCATTCTTATTCGAACTGTATGTTTCATCTAGTAGTAACTTGGTACACTATTATGGTAATTTTATATGGTGCTCCATATTGTAAATGTTTTCTTTTGACTTTTTGTAACCTGCCTGTGTCCTTTGTTTGTAGTTATTTTAACACTGTAAAGATTAGTTTAAAACCCAATAACCTGACTAAGTCCTTTTGCTGTGGTTATTTTAAATTCGTGGGCTTAACTTTCTCAGTCAAAGTATTGCTATCATTCCTATTAACTGCTGGTAAGTGGGCACAATTACCATTGTTTTAAATTTTAAATTTTAGGTACATTTTATTTGGATTTTGTTATGTGAATTGTGTTTCCAGGTTGTGCTTTCAACCATAGTTACATATATTGGCGATATATTGCCCATATCATGATATAACGTGAGTCATTCCTCTTGGCGATATATCGCCACTAAAAAATTCTGACATTTTGAATATATTGAATGTGTTGAGATATATTAGAAATATATCTCGATATTTTGGAAAATATTCGCCCTAAAAAAATTGCATGGAATTTGGGAAATAAATCTATGGGTTAAGTTTTTGGCAGTGTTATTAAAACCAAATATATTAAATTCTTAAGTAATAAATGGTAATATTAAATTCTTAAAGTAAAAGTGACACTCCTTAACTTAAAATTGCATGGAATTTGGGAAATAAATATATGGGTTAAGTTTTTGGCAGTGTTATTAAAACCAGAGATATTAAATTCTTAAAGTAATAAATGGTAATATTAAATTCTTAAAGTAAAAGTGACACTCCTTAACTTTCATTTCCTCACATTCTCCTTAACTTTCATTTCCTATAAAAGTGACACTCCTTAACTTTCATTTCCTATCCTTTGACTTAATTTTTAACAAATTGTTTCAGGATGTTTGAGAGTGGTTCCAACCTCATCGGACTTCATATGCAAAATGTAGAATTTTAGATCCCATTCATAATTCAACAAGGTTAAGGTAAACCTTTCAGAGCCCATTCTTTCATTGTATTATATGTTAGAACTATTCCCCCATTAGAATGTAGGTTTCTCGCACCTCATCCTTTTCAATGCTCATTAGAATGTAGGTATGAGCCGTTTTTATCCACGGACGCCATCTCAACCTATCATTCTGCATTTTGGGCTACTAATGACCAGCTCTGATGATTGTATGAGTGGCACCACGGCTATTACCGTGCTTGTAAGGGGCAAAAATCTGTATGTTGCGAATTTCGGGGACTGTAGGGTTGTTATTGTGCAGAGAACAAGGGCTATTATCTTCTTGATAGAATTGAAAGTACCTCAATTCTCTTAAAAATAGAGTAAACCCATCTGAATCTACAATCTATTAACTTCAGATTTTTAAGGTTTTAGTTAAATAAATATATGGCAGTTTATAATTTTTTAAGATTTTAGTTAAAATAGATTTATGGCAGTTTAAATATTGTCCCTACCTTTTAAACTAGCTAAACAATTTAATTAATATGCTTTCAGAGCTTTGGGCTTAATCTGGCATTCTATTCACCTTCAAACGTTGGTTATGAAATAGCACCCAAATGGTGCACATTCATGGCGTTTGATATAAATCTTCATTTCAAGTTATCTATATGCTGGAACTGGGCATAATACCATGGTTTTTTTTTGTTTTCTTTACTTTTAAGGTCCTAGAGTCCAATAATATATGGTCAAAATCTCTAACAGCATAGTTCCATCATGAAAGAAACTTGGGTTGTGAATAATTATGCCCAGATACACATCAAAATGTTTACCTTAAAGCAGGTCAATTTATGTTACCTTTATTCCATGCTCACGGGCATAAATGTTTGACATCCTAAGAATTTAAGATCCTTAGAGGATAATAAATAGGCTCAATTTGTTGCTGGGCTGTGGTTTAGAAGTACATCAGTGAGAGTCTACCAGGCCTGGGTTCAATTGTAGGGGCTTCTGTACCTATACAAACGACCATGCTATAATCCAAGTTTCAATAGATATAGTCATTTTTTGTTTTTCTTAACTTTCTATGTTGCCAAATTCAATAAGAGAGGCTTAGCAGCACTACTTGACCATGAAAGGAACTTGGACTGTGAAATAACTTACATTCATAGTTGAATTTGATTGGTCCCACATTAAAATGTTTACATTAAAGTAGGTCAATTTATGTGATCTTTATAGAAATTAAAATCCTTCAGAGGATAATGAATAGGCTCAATCTGTTAATTAGACTGCGGTTTAGGATTACGCCAGGGTGAGTCTACCAAGCCCAGGTTCAGTTCCATGGGGATTTTGTGCTCAGAAATCCACAAAAGGCCATGCCCTTGTACCAGAGTAGTTCTTGTGAAAAGCTATAATATGCTCAACCTTGTAGAAACCGATAATAAATGCACACAAACACAAACTTTAGTTTTTCTTAAGACACTTCCAAAGATCTAATATGCAAGGCTGTATTTCTCCAAGTTCATTATTTGAAAAGCTTGGCCATTTTATGATGTGCGTGAAGTTTGAAGTTGAAAGTATGTTTGAGCTTTGGATCTCTAGGTGTATATCAAATGTTTTTTTCATTGAATCGTACTAATTGTCTATGCACTCAATACAAAGTGAATTTTAGTGCATAGTTACACATAAACCTCATTACAGACAAGCACACACAAATCGTTACCCAGGAATTATCATCCTCCTCATTTCGTATTTCGTATATCAGACCCGCCTGGAATATGAAAGGGGAAAAACCGTGGTGTTTACTGGTCATTCCATGGGAGGGGCTATCGCTTCTTTAGCCACGCTATGGATGATGGATAAACAACTGCATCCTGGAAATCCTAAACCTGTTTTCTCCATCACATTTGGTTTCCCTTTGGTTGGTGATGAAATTCTGGCACGAGCAGTTCGTCGCAAGGGGTGGGCAGATCAGTTCTGTCATGTTGTTTTAGGACGTGATGTCTTCTCTCGAATCTTGTTGGCCCCTTATATATCTATGTGTAACCCCTTGGAGGCACTGTTGCCCTATTGAAAGAAATCCTTGCAGACTGTGGGGGATTTTATGGGTTCCACTGACACAGCAATGGAAGAAGCCCTCCCTTTAAACTCAGATGGCATTATTGAGTTTGTCAGTAATGTAGTACAGCAGTGTTCGGTCGTGGTAAATTACAAGAGCACAGTCAACATGAGTCCCAACAATCCCTTGATAACTGTTGTAAAGCCTCTAATCAAACTAAGCCCTTTTACTCCATTTGGACATTATGTATTATGTTCTAAGAGTGGTGGGATTCGGGTAGAGAATCATTTTGTTGTGTTTCCCATCCTCTATTATACCCGTCAAACTTCAAATGCCAAATTGGAGGAATTCATCTTAGAGCATGTCTGTTATGGAAATATCTTACCCAGTGCCTTGCAAAACATAGTGAAGTTGAATGAGCCTTCAAATCTTCCTTTGTCAGATGCAAGATCAATTTATCAAGACAGGAGGATCACAACACAACTGGACTCCCTTGGGCTTGGAATTCTGGTAACATTGTATTATTATTCTTTAATTCATTTTTTCTTATCTTACCTGCAATAAAGTTGAAGTATAAAATCGTCTGTGTATGCTATGTGATATGGTGATCAAACTAACATAGATCCATATTCTTCAATTCAATTTTTCTTTCTCTTACTTGCAATAACGTTCCAAAATAAATGCTCCCCATATGGTATGTATGTTATATGGTGATAAACTCGCATAGATCCATATTGGAGCTATTCGTGGCCAGAGGGATTAAGATTCAAGAATGGCCCTATCATAGACCTAGCCTAGAGAGGGATCTTGTAAGAAGTAGGTTTTCTTACCCATTATTATTTCTAACTTAAAATAAACACCTCACCCCACTCAGGTTATAGAATATTGCTGTACAACTAGAAGTCGCTTGCTTATTTCAAAGGCATGCACGTCTTAAGTAAGGTGATATCACTTAAAAGTTGAAACAAGATGGACAGGAAGAATATGGAAAGTGCATCGCCTCAATATGCTTTGTAATCAAAGTAAAGTCTAGGATGATAATCATGTGAGTCTTTTATAGGTATATAAAACAAAGTTTTTTTTTTATTTTATTTTAAAGTTTTATAAATATGTACAAACATCGGAAACAATAATGTCATTAAAATTAGGGATACATTTGAAAAACAACTATGTTCTAAAACATAAGAATGTAATTTTGAGATTTTTTTTATTACTCTTTATACAAATAGAAACTACTAGTTATATAGCTGATGTAATTTTCAATATTTTAGCCATCTCTCACTTGGAAAATACATAGACAAAGGTTGAAGCCCCCTAGAGAGTTCTGTGCATCTCGTCTTAATGAAGATAGCCCCTTCTGCAACCCCAAGCAAACCATCTTACAATTCAAAACAAATTGTCAGTCTTGAGAGGTCTAGCACAAATCTCTTCTCATGTTATCAGCTAGCTCTAATTCTCTAATTTTCATGTTTTGGTTCACTTCAACGGACAGCAATGTGGAGGCTATGAGGCTCAAAACAACAACTTTTTACAGAAACTATTTTGGGGTATGAAAGATCAATCTTGCACTTGGGACTAGGGCATTATGGTGTATGGAATCCAAAGAATTTTCAATATCCATTTACCATGTGGGAAAAGGTGGGTTTCGTGAGAAACTCCAAAATTCACAGTCCCAAATTTTGCAGGAAGGTTGAAGTTAATGTGGAGGGCACATCATGTAAGAGTACCAGAGGTATGTAATTGACAGGTTTGATACAATATCCAATGAGGGGAAGTTCCCCTGGTACTCTATTGACATCAATTCAAGAGGTGAATTTTTACATTCTAATTATATTTCCGGGAAAAGCTTGTATGGAGATGAGACTCATGCATGATTAAGTTATTTTCCTTCTTTGCTCTGTATGTTGAATTGAATTTATCTAGCTTTGAATAATAGGTCAAGAGAATTTCCTGAATTGTAATCTTAATTTGCAAACATGAGAAAATACAAAATTAGGTGGTTCTAAGAACAAATCTGCATTTTTGAAGAATGCCACAACAACCTTGCTTCACACAATTGGTGAATCTAAGAAGGTGACATTTGTTGCTCATATCAACAGCTACATTATTGATGATCTAGTGATGAAAAGATACCTTCCAATTCATCCTATGACAAATTATCTCTTTGATATAATGAAATATGGCATTCTTCTATGGTATGAATACTCAATTAACTAATAATTACAGCCTTGTTGCAATTATAGGATAGCTGCATTTCATTAAGTTTTGACTGTACTTGGATCTTGTGGTTTCTTCATACAACTAGCTGTTGTCATATTTCTGAGAATGAAGACAATTATTGTTTCTATTTTTGTGGGCATGATGCAGTAAATTGATAAATGCCGTTGTTCTTGGAACCATTGATGATCGAGCAATAAATACGAAATCAAAGCTTAATCCATTGGAAATCAATGAAAATCATACAATTTGCCTCAATTCTTCAAAGGCCATTGGATGAACAGTAGTAAATATTGGAACACGGGACTTAGTTGAAGGGTGGGTAAGTGAAATATTCTGTATAGTTGTATATAGGTTGTTAAATTACATATTGTATCTAAGGACTTATATAATGGGATGGTAGGTCAAATAAGCTGTATAGTTGATCCCACCTTTATATATTACCACTGCCATACTATGTTAGCTCAATTCAACAGCTGAGTGTTTTGAGTTATATGTCCTAATATTGAAAGATTTAAGGCTGTTGTAACTGGCATAAATATATTTATGTTACATGTCTAACTCTCTCTATTTGGCTATGGGATTTATCTGATGGTTTCATGGCCTAGATCGTTAAATTACCTATTTCATAACTCACAGAGGCCCAACCAAAGAGATGTGTGATTCAAAGTGTGGAAGCACATAACTCAGCCACTAAGACCTCAAACACAAACAGATAAGCACTGTGAAAATCAACCAAAAACATCCCACGTGTCCGTCGGATTGATAGGATATAAATGATGGCACCATGCTATCGTCATCCAACTGTTTCACAAATTCCATACATGGTATTGGTTGAGTATCTAGAGCACGGCAAACAATACTTAGTATGTTGTAGATCATTTAATGTTGCTATGTATGTTTGATCGTGGTTAAATTTTGAGCAACTCAAAATCTAACCGTCATCAAGCATACACAACACCATGCTAAGTATTACTTGCCTTTTATCACCTCCATCTATCAAATCATTTCACTGTTCAACTCGACTCAATTACCATTTGGAATCCATCCTTGTTTTTAATACACTACAAAACCAGGTATGCCCGAGTTGAGATATCTTCATTCTCATACATGAAAATTCGACATCAGGGATAATTTTAGGGGCGAATTTTAGCCCAATGGGCTATTTTTCCATGTTTTTCTCCCAAAAAACATTCGCCATTTTGCATTTTTTGAAGCCCTGTTTCGCCCAATTTTGATGGGGTAAAAATTTTTCACCCTAAAAATCGCCAAATTATTATATAAACGATATAAAATCCTTGGAAATTAAAATATTTTTTGAAAAATATCGCCAATCATTTTATAGTTGTCGTTTTAAGAATTGGTAATATTCGCCAACATTTATATACTTTTAAGTAAGTATGGTTCCTTAAAATCATCCCTGTTCGACATTGATTGTGTAGTCAGCATAATAATGATTGAAAATGTTAGTTGAATGGTTGAAAGTCAAAGTGTTAAGGAGATCAATGAAGAAAGTGGTTGAAATATTAATAACCTAGAGAAGAGGAAATAGGAAAATGTCCATTTTCAATGCACTGTCACACATATAGGAAGTGGAACATACAAACACGAAAATTTGATGGATCACTGCACCCTCAATTTGAACCTATGAATGCAAGGTTTCCTTCTAGTGCAGGGTGCATATTACATTCACCTGAGTTGGGACTGTTAGTGTACAGTTTAATATACCCGATGCACTATCTAGATTCAATCCATGGCTACACATTTATCCACATAAATGCAAAGAGTTGATGGATAACCAAAACCTCAATTTGTATGTTTCAGTGTAAGAATTGTTTCTAGTATATTTTTATGACAAAAATGGGTTGATATAGTGTGGTATCTCTTTAATTTTTTTGGTTTTAAACAAATGCAAGAAGGATTCAGGTATGGAAACAATTTAAAGCTATGTGGAAAAGAGTTTGCTGGGCGTGCAATCTGTAATGTCAGTTTTCCATTAATAAGGCCAAAATCTGTTGCCTCATAGACACCAAATTTAACTGCCAAATCTCCCGGAGACTCAACAGCACCTCCAGGCTCCATTGCAAAAGATTCCAGAATCTGCAGGTTTTGGATAGAGATGTAATTATTGATATATACTTTGTTTGCAATTGTTTCAATCATCTATTAATGGATTGGATGATAATGAATCATGGCTGGCAGCTCATTGTATCATCTAAAACAATATCATGGGTACTGATATTGTCTTGAATTGTGTCAATTGGTGTATGATGGATTGATAGTCGTTAGTTTGGCTACTTATCATACAATGTCAAGAGTGTTCACTAATACTGTGTTATTACCTTGAATTATCAAATGTATATATATACTAAAATATTTTCTTTTACTCTTCTTGATGTTTTTTCCTGTATTTGTGAAGTGCAGGAAATGTCTTCAAATTTGTACCATTTTGGCCAAACCATACAGTGCTATCATGTCTACTCCTTGAACAGGACTTTTGTTAATGTGAGAAGTTAGAACTATATAAACCGTCGTCAAATGTTTGTCTTCCAAGCTGCTTTAACAGCCTATGCTAGCACAATTATGAACTTTGGAACGACATGGACAGCAAGTAATTCCAGATTATGACTACACATTGCTTCTTTTCTTCATCAGATATATTTCTCCCATGCAATGGCATCTTCATTGTATAGTATAATGTTAAACTGTTCATTTTCTGATTTTTCAATACATTGAAGTGCTCCATTTTTTTTTGGTCACTTCAATGTTACATTTAATCTCCCAGTTTTTGTCTACTACTTTCTAAACCACTGATCTTCACTTTAGGATGCATCTTCTTGTGACTAATACAAATTTAAATTTTACACTTGAGAAACTTTAGGCCTTTGTTGAACATCGAATACCAAGCACCCCTCAGAAGGCCGTTTCACTCATGCGTAAGGTATGACAGCCAAAAATGAAGAATGCAATCAATTCACTTTATTGCTCCTTTCCTATAGTAGTAGCTTCCTATATCAGGAAATAAGATTATGAAATAATTTGTAGAATTTCATATTGCCACTGTTTTGCAGTCATTTAATTTTTGTGAATACTGTGATGGGAGGGTTACACATAGTCCTTAATGTTGGAGGGAAGTCGATGAATGCTAGGCCTATTGGAAAAATGGAAAATCTGAAGAGCAGGCAATGATGCGCAGTGTTTATGGTTTAGAGTGGTCTGAACCATTGATTACCTTTGCATTGTGTTGTGGAAGTTGGTCTTCTCTTGCTGTAAGTAGTAGCTCTGCACCTGGGCTTATGTGTTACGAATAAATCTGCCTATTGGTTCTGGAAATGAGTCTAAAATAAAATGCATGGTGTTCTGCTGGAACCCTAAGCTTTGCAACACATAATTAGAATCAATTTAAAAGGCAACATATAAATAAAAATAGCTGTCTAACTTGCATGGAAATGCATATGGGTTTACTAGACTCTTTGAAAAGTTAATATCTAAATGTGCAAAACTGGAACTTGGAATGCTTCACATTTGAAATTGCCGCAACTTGGTCAATCGATGAAATTGTTATGTGTTTGCCAATGATGTTTTTTTTCTTATTAATAGGCTATGCTGGTTAGGCAATGCTAGATATTGGACTACCTGTTTCTCTCTTCTTCAGATTAGTACGTGGGGTTTGTATTTTGCTCTCTTTATCTTTGCTTGATGTTAATATTGGGGATTTGTATTTTGCTTTGTTATTTTCATGATAAAACATAATTTTATATCAAGTTTAATTAGTTTTATTTCATCGATGGTTTGCAGTTTCATATCAATCCAAAGGAGCTAGACAATGAGGATCTTGCTTTCCTCTATCACATTGAGGTGTGTACCTCAGTTGGGGATCTCAGCTTGCCTCTGGTTCAAGAATTCCAGAAGCATCTGCTCAAAACCTTCTTCAATGGACATTAGGTTCACAATGAAAGTGCCAGCCATCAACACAACAGGAATAGAAAAATAAACTGCATTACTGTAACAACCATAAGTCTAACAACCATTATGGGTCCATTACTGGTTCTTGGAACCTTCTTCATTTAAAATGATGGTTGGTTGTACTGGTTGATGCTTTCATTTATATGTAACAAATACTTGTAGGAGTGCTCCTGGTTTTTATTTCTTATTTTTATTGCAAGAGTGCTCCTGAATAGCGTTGGGATCTCCATAAATTCTCCTTTGGCACAGAGTATATATATTTATTCCCCATTCACCTCTCTCAACATTGGCACAAAATATATATTTATTCTCCATTTTTTTTGCTCACTTCAATGTTGCATTTTTTTTTCTCGCTTACCCGCTAACAATTACCTTCACGGCGTATTATTGCACCTTCCTTTGGGGCAATTGCTAGCATATATATTCTCCGAGTTGTTTAAAAGTTTCGAAAGGAAAAACATTGAAATTTTGAATAATAATGTGAAACATCCACGTGTTTAAATGTTTAAAAACATCCACTTGTTTAAATAAACTTAATATTACCGACCATATAGGTACGTAGTTATCGTTTAACATAAAAAAATTCAAGCAATGTGAACTGTTTGGGAACTTTATGCAATCTTAATAACGGTCGACTTCAACGGAACCGCCTCTTGACCAGAGAAATTACAGGGTATTGGCACTCTATGAAACGCTCAAGTTAGTAACTAAATACACAAAACTATGCTAATCTGGATTAATCATCGAGGATGAGAGACTTTAACTCTTGACCTGAGAAATTACGCCGCATTGCTCGACGCAATGGATCAAATGTATACGATAATCGGATGGGGTAGTCCACACAATAATCAATTGCATGAATAAGTCGCGCCGCCCCACCTTTATCTAGACATTCAGGTCTTGATCTGTAGTCGGTGATGCACAAGTCAATTAATAAATGCAAATTGCGTTCAGATTTCATGACTTGCTTTTCCAGGAAAGCCTCCCCCCCTTTCGTCGAAGATAAGCTTTTAAGCGGTGTACTGCCAGGCACCTTCCCAATGGCCCTGTGCATCTGGAAAGAGCTACTACGGACGAGGACCCATTCAACTATCATGGTTAGTCATGTATACAGATATCTCCTCATTAATTCCTTTTCATGGAACTTTACTCTCAGGCAAATGTGCCTATTCATTTGCTTTGTGATTATCTATCAGGAACTACAACTATGGACCGGCCGGAACTGCTCTCGGATTCGACGGCATAAACAACCCGGACATTGTTGCTACCGATTTGACGGTCTCTTTTAAAACGGCGATCTGGTTCTGGATGACCCCGCAATCTCCAAAGCCTTCTTGTCACGACGTGATGACGGGAAAATGGAGTCGGCCCGGCACCGACAGTGGCGCCGGGAGAGCAGCGGGATATGGAATGGTGACTAACATCATAAACGGTGGGCTCGAGTGCGGGAAAGGAAGCAACCCTCAGCAGGACGACCGCGTCGGCTTTTACAAGCGATACTGCGACATTCTTGGCGTCGACTATGGCTCCAACATCGATTGCAACAATCAGACGCCCTTTGGAGGTTAAAGTCAACTTGATCTCACGAAAACTGAGTCACTGTCGTATGATAATTATGGTCCATTGTTATGAGCACGAACTGCCTTTGTAATGAATAAATGATACGAGCTTTCTAGTTCGAAATCTAAATCGATTGCCTCCAACGAAGATTTTCCTTTTTCACTATGATATAAAGGAAAAATTAATTGTTCTTTCTCTTCTTCCACAGAGTGGCCGTCTTACTTTTGGTTTTCTCCATGTATAAACATGGACAACGGCCGCTTCCTAAACCTAATATCAGTTGAAGCAATGGTGTAATTTTATTACATTAATTTTAAAACTCAAACCAGAAATTTGGATCTTGGTCAATCTCTTCATCAAGAAGTTAAAGAATTCAACAAGTTCTACTGTAATTCAAACCAGAAATAAGCAATTATCGATTTAAATATTATTATAAACATGTCCGATTTATGATAAAATGTTTACTTTTCCTAACCTCTGGGTTTTGATTCAGCAAATAACTTTTTTATCTCACTGCGCTCAAGTTTGAAATTTGATTAGTAAAGTTTAATATTAACCCTGAAATGACATTTTTCCCTTCATTCTTATCTATTAATTGCAACCGGGCTTGACATTGTCCTTATACTTCTCAATTAGTTCTCAAATTTCTGAGATGTTTTTCGAAGTTTGCACATGTTGAATTTTTCAGTCTTGACTATGAATGCTCTGGTTTCATACATACCAGCTGCTAATTACTATAAGATAAGAGAAAGAATAGTACATTCTGATAAAGGATGGAAATATAATATTTTCAATCCTTTGCAATCGAGCCATGATGTTCACAGACTCTCTCAACAGATCAACGCTGGTTGTAAAGCTTCTCCTCTTGTTTGCAATGAGGGGGCTCTCTGTCACAGCCACACTTCGCAAGCGCTCTTGACTTGCCAAAGGTGGTGTGCGGCACTGCTAGAAAGACAGCTTGAGGGATTGCCTGCCCAAGTGCCTAGCCTGCAGACTACGCCTTAACCCTGCGGAAACGATTTTTATGTCTTTTTAACTTTAACTCTTCTTTACTGTTTACTTAGTCATTAGCCTTGCCGGCACATTCAACACTTAGCCAAAAACCAGTAAAACGCAGCACTAAGTAAAACACAGTACACAGAGAATAAAGGTGGGTTGCTCAACCTCGCAGAGCCCTTTAACTTTGTATAAAAACGGAACAGTATTACATAAACAGAGTTGCCCAAGGCAGAGCTCCTGGTGCACACCCAACTCGGCTGCTACACCCAGAAAATACAAGAGATACAAAAATGTAAAAGAGTGTCTCTTTGCCAAAGATGCCCAGCCTCCTCTGCCTCTCCTCAATGATGCCGTCGACCTCTGTGTAGTTCTATTCTGTTCCCTTAGCTTTCCAGCAGCTTGCTCCTCAAAACTTGCTTGGATCCTCTTGGATGATCCCCCTTGGATAATTTGACTTGCACTTCGTTTACTTATAGCCTTCTAGGTGTCTTGCCCATGTCAACTTGACATCTTGCTTACCGCACAAGTCACCCCTTGCCGGTTCATCAAGTCAACCTCCAAAACACACTTGGCCCACTTAACCGTTTCGTAGGTGTCACCGCACCAAGGTTACTTTGACTTAGGCGTTCACGGGTCTACTTGCCGAAGCCTCTAGAGTGTCCCGCGCACACTTTGCTGGTGTGCCGCACACCCCTTTACTTTGACCGAAGCACCCATCTCTTTGACCACCGTTTGCCGCTAACCGTGCCGTCGCGCGCGCGCGCCCGTCGCCCAACTGCCGTCGTCCGCATGCCCGTGGCTTTACTTACCAAAACGCTCTTTTACCGGAGCGCCCAATTGTCTGCACATCTGTCCATCTGCACACTTTGGACGCATGCCCACACCTAGGATCGCGCCCCTGTTTACCGAACGCCTTCAATACTTTGCATGTCGAACCACACGCTCAAGGGTCGCGCGCCTCAAAGGTGTCGCACGCCCATCACCAATGTCATCTTTGCCAAGGGGCGCCTGTGCTAAGTCACGTGGGTGCTGACCTTGCGGCGCGCCACATTCCCGACCTCCGTGCCGGTGGTGAATGTGGGTGCTTGCTAACTTAGCCAAGTGAGAGTGCAACTCCATGCCGAACCATCATAACCGCAACACCTTGCCCAGGTGTGCCACCACTTAGGTGCGCTGAAAAAGGTGGCTATGACAGCCTCCCCCACTTAAAATTGTTGCCTTCCCGGCAACGTCAACTGCTGCAACCTCTGTGTGAACTCAAGCCACACTGCCACAACATCTGAACTGTTCATGACTCAACCGCAGTACTGCTTTCTTGACCACTTACTTCCAACCTGTGCTCCATGCCTTCCTTCCTGTTTCTGTTTGCTATATACATTAAGGACAAACTGGCTAGGTAGCTAATCCAACCGTGTGTTCATCAACTTAAGACAAACTTCCCCATTCCGGAACCATGTTGCCAGCGTTCTTCTTTCAGTGTCCGCAAGCCTCCTGCACTTTACCTTGGCGAAAAACAGTCTTTTAGGCCACCTTGCCAAAGGTGCCTAGGGCCTCACCGCCGTCGCCAAAGACGGTGAGCCCAACTTGCTGCTAGCTCAAATGAAAAGACATGGGCGGTGCCATAGGCCTCCGCTGCCCCTGTCTTCCAAACCATACTATCTAAAGTCGACTGCGTCGCTGCTCACACTAAGCTCTTTCAACCGAGCCCAATACTCTGCAAACCCGACACCATCAGCCGTCCAAGTAATCATGTCTGCCGTAAGCTCCGTGCGGTCATCCAAGCCAACCGAAGACACCATCTTCATCTGCTTGTCATCTAAGCTAACCGAAGACACCATCTTCGTCTGCTGCGACCTCTTCTTGGCCCGCTTCTTGGCTGCTTTACTTGTCCCTTCAAAAGGCTTGCTTGCTTTATCATCGCACGTCTCCAAGCATGCCAACATTTCCTGTTTTTGAAGAATGCACAACTCTGCCACAACTTCCTTAGCCATGGTTTCCTTAGCCACTTCTTCTTTTACCGGTTCCAACAACCGCTTGCTTTCCAAATGAGCAAGTACCGCATCAACTTCGATTGGTTCGCAGCCAACTTGCTACAACCTCTCTCTTGTCAAGTCCTTTTCTGAAATGCCTATGGCATGGATGCAAAACGCCACTATGTCCTCCGCATCACGTGGTGGATCAACTTCCCTGGTGTTTTCTCCATCCAAGACTTCTTCCAAAATCTGCGTTTCCTCTGAAACTTGCATTTCTGCCGCAACCTGCGTCTCCTCCTCAACCTGCGTTTCTGCCGCAACTTGCGTCTCCTCTGCAACCTGCATTTCTTCTAGAACCTTTGCCTTGGCCAACACCTCCTCGTGTGACTCTGCCTCAGGGTCCTTTTCAACCGAAGTGTCATTGCCCAATCTGCTGCACGACATCTCCAATGTGCCTTCATCAACAACCTTCGCACATGCTACTGGAAAACTCAACTGTTCCTTCTCATGCTGCCGCAAAGGATCCTCTGAAATGCACAAGGCATCAATCTCCTCACTGATTGAAGCCATGCATTTTTCCAACACTGCTAACCTTCCTGCTGCTGATAGATCATCCTTTACCTCAATACTTGGCTTGTTGTTCTTTGCTGAAATCGTCTTCTTCCTTATGCTTTGCTGCGACAAGTGCTTACACTCACTCGGGTATTCGAAAATCTGTACCGAAGTCACCCGCGGTTTGTATCCCAACCAGCTTTTCTGCATCATAGGTAAGCTCCACGTTCCGTTCTCTCCTAAGAACACCAACCGTCCTGCATGCGGAACTGGCACTACCTTGGCCAACCGAAGAAAGTCTTGTCCCAAGATCAAAGAGTGATCATCCAATGGAATGACTTACAAGTCCATCTTGCCGTGCCACCTTCCAACTCGAATAGGTGCTGCGCATATCTTCCCTGTCACATCTCTTACCGCAGAGTTCACTGCCTTGAAATTTTCTTGGCATCTTTCCATGCCGCTGTGAAGAGAAGCCGCAGTCTTCTTGCTCACCAAACTGTGAGATGAACCTGTGTCAACCAATGCAGAAACCCTCAGGCCACTTACCGTCGTTTCCACGAAGTCCAACAAACCTTGCTGCACACTTTGCCAATCTGTGTTACGACCCCTAGCCGCTTCGCTAAGGAAAGCTTCAATTGTCTTTACTGTCTCGGAAATCTTATTAGAAGGTGCCTCTTCCAGCACTCTCACTGCTGTCAACCTTGCTGTAGACCCCTCTCCCACAACAGCTTCTGCCCTAAATGGAAAATCCCTTGCGTAGTGGTTCTGTGCGCAAAGATAACACGCAACCTTCTTCTTTTTTGATTTTTCCGTTTTCTGTTGTCTTGGCCCTCCCTGAGTACCATCTGACTTAGCTTTACTTCGAGTAGCCTGCGACCGCCATTCTTCTTGCTCCTTTTCATCTTGAAGCATTTCCTCAAGAACTCGTCCCACTTCTCGAATGCAGCCTGCCGTCGCTTTCAACGCGGATGAAACTTGTTCACATCCTGCTGCAAACGTTTCACTTAGCTTTGCAACTGAAACGGTGGTCTTCCCTTCGACTGAAACTCCTGTCATCTCTGCAAGTGGTTTCAATGCTTGCAAGAATTTCTGCACAAGTGTCTCCTTCTTGCTGAAGTCTGCCATCTGACTCGTTTCCTGTTGTTGTGGATCCGCAGACTCAAACTACTACCGAATCCAACCTTGACGTCAAGCCACCTGCTTGTCCGCCCAACACTTTTCTAAGTGCTGCAGCTGTCGCACTCCCAGAGTGCACAACTTTTCTGGGTCAATCTGCTGAAACGGGCGTTTTCCAAATGCACCACTTCAGGATCACCTGCGGAATGCACCCACCTTAGCACTTTCCGTTTTTCTGCCAAACCGCACCTCCTCGTGCCGCTGCGGCTATCTGAACGCGCACGCTTCCCTGAAACACACGTTTCTATTTTTCTGGAGTGCTCGTCCTAAGCGCGCAGCTCTGCGGCTGCGGAGCGCTTATCCCCTGAGTGCCCGGCTCCTCCTGCGGAGCGCGCAACTTCCTGTTACGGTGCGCACGGTTTCTGGCCACGCGTCTTCTGTTTGCGGAGCGCCTGCTCCTGCGGTTTGCACTGGCTGCGGTGCGACCATCACTGCGGAACGCCCACCTCTGTGGCAAGTTCTGTCTGCGGTGCGCTTGCCACAGCGGAGCGCCTGTCTGCGGTGCGCCCACCCTACGGTGCACACTGTCTATGGTGCGACCAGCTTGCGGTGTGCACTGCCTGCGGTGCACACCCTCTGTGGTGCGCACTGTCTGCAGAGCGTCTGAACTGCGGACGCTCGCCCGAGCCTGCGGAGCTTCCCAAAAATTTCCTCGCTGCAACCACCTGTCGCACGAACTTCTCTGAACTGCGGCTCTAACCAAAACTCCTTCGAGTCTTAGCTCTGATCTGCTCTAATACCACCTGCCACAGCCACACTTCGCAAGCGCTCTTGACTCGCCAAAGGTGGTGTGCGGCACTGCCAGGAAGACAGCTTGAGGGATTTTCCGCCCAAGTCCCTAGCCTGCAGACTATGCCTTAACCCTGTGAAAACGATTTTTATGTCTTTTTAACTTTAACTCTTCTTTACTGTTTACTTAGTCATTAGCTTTGCCGGCACATTCAACACTTAGCCAAAAACCAGTAAAACACAGCACTAAATAAAACACAGTACACAGAGAATAAAGGTGGGTTTCCCAACCTGGCAGAGCCCTTTAACTTTGTATAAAAACGGAACAATATTACATAAACGGAGTTGCCCAAGGCAGAGCTCTTGGTGCACGCCCAACTCGGCTGCTACACCCAGAAAATACAAGAGATACAAAAATGTAAAAGACTGTCTCTTTGCCAAAGACGCCCAGCCTCCTCTGCCTCTCCTCAACGATGCCGCCGACCTCTGTGTAGTTCTGTTCTGTTCCCTTAGCTTTCCAGCAGCTTGCTCCTCCAAACTTGCTTGGATCCTCTTGGATGATCCCCCTTGGATAATTTGAAATGACTTGCACTTCGTTTACTTATAGCCTTCTAGGTGTCTTGCCCATGTCAACTTGACATCTTGCTTACCGCACAAGTCACCCCTTGCCGGTTCATCAAGTCAACCTCCAAAACACACTTGGCCCACTTAACCGTTTCGTAGGTGTCACCGCACCAAGGTTACTTTGACTTAGGCGTTCACGGGTCTACTTGCCGAAGCCTCTAGAGTGTCGCGCGCACACTTTGCTGGTGTGCCGCGCGCCCCTTTACTTTGACCGAAGCGCCCATCTCTTTGACCGCCGTTTGCCGCTAACCGTGCCGTCGCGCGCGCGCGCTCGTCGCCCAACTGCCGTCGTCCGCACGCCCGTGGATTTACTTACCAAAACGCTCTTTTACTGGAGCGCCCAATTGTCCGCACATCTGTCCGTCTGCACCTCCGTCCGCACATCTGTCCGTCCGCACATAGGGGTCGTCCGCACACTTTGGCCGCACGCCCACACCTAGGATCACGCGCCTGTTTACCGAACGCCTTCAATACTTTGCATGCCGAACCGCACGCTCAAAGGTCGCGCGCCTCAAAGGTGTCGCACGCCCATCACCAATGTCATCTTTGCCAAGGGGCGCCCGTGCTAAGTCACGTGGGCGCTGACCTTGCGGCGCGCCACATTCCCGACCTCCGTGCCGGTGGTGAATGTGAGCGCTTGCTAACTTAGCCAAGTGAGAGCGCAACTCCATGCTGAACCATCATAACCGTGACACCTTGCCCAGGTGTGCCACCACTTATGTGCGCTGAAAAACGTGGCTATGACACTCTCTTCCAATAACAGTTTCATCACACGAAATCTGGGACCTCCAATAACTGCTCCAGGGCACCTTGCTTCCAAAAGGTTAGCAGCCTGCTGTATGTAATTTCCTTGTTACAAGGCTAATAGTGACATCCACGAAGTTTCTCCATTTGAATCGGCTTTTTTTACATGATTCTGGCATTCATTTTTCATCGGTAATCGGTATGCAGCTATAGATAGCAGTGGCAATAAAAGCCGATAGCTTGAATTATAACGCTTTCCATCTATTTCTATACCTTGAAGACCAACTCCAAGCTTCTCTATGTAATCTCCTCCAACAGTCCTCTGCAACAGGCTCAGGAATACCGGAAGCCCAACGTCCTTAGCCTCCTCCAACATCTTCGTTTCCTTAGCAAGAAACTTTCCACGGTTGGAACGGGTGTTGCGGATCGTTATAGCAAGACGGACAAAATAAAATCAAAATAAAATAGCAATGAAAAATAAAAATAAAAGCATGCACCAAATAAAATACATCAAAATAAATAAAAGCATGCAGATACAATTTATTAAAGTAATAGAAATATGGTTTATACATATGGTTTATATGAACTAAACTTCTTTAACATCGATGTCAAAATTTAACTTTTGCAAAACCAATAGGAATATAACATCCAACACAAAATGAAAGCAAAATGAAAATGACATCCGTTTGAAATTTGAGTTGAGTTGTGTGTGAAACGTTAAAATGAAAAATATATTAAGAATACTTTTTAAAATATTAATCTTACGAATAATTAAGGTTAATGTCACAGGGGAGTGGTTGTGAAGCTAATGACACTGGAAAATCAAGTCACGCCTTAAGTTAGACTTTTCTATTTTCAGATTGAGAGAGACTTAAACAAGATGGAAGGTCTGTCCATCAATGAACAAGAGATGAAAGGAACCCGTCAATCCATACTGTACATTAAAGAACATCCTCACTCGTGTCATTATTCAGAAGGACTTTTTTGCAAACAGAGACCCTCAGAGTCATTGGGAAAATTGGAAGGATTTGGATAAGATCCGCAATCAACTGGACAACCTTGCCTGATGAAGACCTCCTCAGATGCAACAGTTCAAAGGATGATAGTCATTTTAGGCTTATGCTCTGTTAAGTTAGTTCTCGGTGAATTTGTCTTTCTGTTATGTCAATGTGAACCACTCTGCCAATACCTGGTTTTCCTATTTAGAGCAGGTATGGAAAACTTTTATTTGGTCAATTTTGTTCCGTGTGACAATGGTGATAGACTATGACTAGTTTGATGGTGAGCTTTGGCATTTGAGGCCAGACTGATTCTCCACTTCTGAATCGCCAGTGTGGTTTGGCTTGGCTTAGTTTGTTTGAAGGAAGGTCAACCAAAGTGTTTTTTTAATTAATAAAAAAACAATTACTCTTATTTATTAAAAAAAACAATTATTAATTTTTTTAATATTATAATTTACTTTTTATTAATAAGATGGAAATGAGTAAATTAACTGAATCACAAGTAATGTGGCCAGTGAACAATGGTAGGTGTAGCAAGCCACTCAGTTTTGTGGAGATGATTAGTTAAACAAAAGATAAAATATATAATTTTATATTTAAATAATACTAGCGCATCCACGAGTAAAGTGACCTAGCAATTTAGGCTTGTGCAGATGATTTACTCTTAAACAAAAACTAAAATATAAACTTTTATATTAAACTAATTATGCCCATAAGCATTTGGATCTTGTCTGAGATTTTGGACTTGCTTGAGCTCATGAGCAAGATTAACCCAAGTGTATAGCATGGACTCATTTCATGGTCATCGTATCTTCTTATGCTTAAATGCATCTTGATTAAGATTTATACTCGTATGTTGTTACCATATCGTGTGTATATGTTAGAATTTTGGGGTGGATTATCATTTATGCTTTTTCATCTACGGACCCGAGTGAGATGTCCAGATTGATTCTATGGGCATTATCCAATATTAAACTAGAATGAGACAAGTGTAGTGTCTAGATTGATTCCGTGGATGTAGTTCAAAAATAATAATTAATAATTTCAAAAAAAAAGAAAAAATAGCTTAATTAACATGTGATAAATACAATTAGTGATAGTTGTAAAAATCAAACTTAATCTTCAACTATTTGATTATTAGATACAACTACGAGCTTAACTCCATCGATTATTAGATACAACTATTAGCTTAAGTCCAATGATTCTAGAACTATTAGCTTAACTTCAACTCTAGTTAGAGTTATATTGGATAACTATTAGCTTAACTATTAAATACACTATTAGTTTAACTCCAATGATTTTACAACTATTAGCTTAACTTCAACTCTAATCACTTAAAGCTTAGCCCAAGTGCATTTGGCATCTAGGAGTCTAGATAATGTGAGTCATGTAAGAGTCGAACTCCTAATAAAATAGTTGGATCTCATAATAAACTCCTCCAAACTCTTAATAAACACCTACATCTAGTAGTTGGACATCTAGCTAATATACAATTCATATTACATGTTTAGGTTTTCCATATAGATATTTATTTAATTATTTTTTCGATTCTTTTTAAAGGAGGCTAGTCTAACTCATAATTTACAATTTCAAAAAAATAAAAATTAGCTTAGTTAACATATCTCGTAGTTGGACATCTAGCTAATATACAGTTCATATTAGGTTTTCCATATAGATATAATTATTTTTTCGATTCTTTTTAAAGGAGGCTAGTTTAACTCATAATTTACAATTTCAAAAAAATAAAAATTAACTTAGTTAACATCAATTCGTCATAGTTGGAAAAATCAAACTCGAGCTTCAACTATTTGATTATTAGATACAACTATTCAATTATTAGCTTAAATATATTGATGATACAACTATTAGCTTAACTTCAACTCCAATTATGACTTTTACTTGAATTTCAATGGCGAATATATTAACTTTTAAATTAACTATTAGATACAACTATAAACTTAACTTCAACTCCAATCATGATTTTTACTTGAATTTCAATTGCCAATAAATTAACTTTTAAATTAACTATTAGATACAACTATTAACTTAACTCCAATGATTGTACAATTAAATCCAATGATTTTGTACAACTATTAGCTTAACTTTCACTGTAATCACAGTTATATTGGATACCTATTAGATTGTTCCAATAATGATACAACTATTAAAATAAATTTAGATAAACTCCATCATGAAAAGTTGAACTTGATTGCAATGAAACCATGCACCAAGAACAATCACTTAGGTAATGTGCAAATTATGTGACACTTGAACTCCATATGCCACTACTTAGGAGTAGAGCTAATGTGCATAAGGCATAGTCTAAGCTTTATATTAACTTTTAAATTAACTATTAGATACAACTATTAGCTTAGCTCCATTGATGATACCACTATGAGCCTAGCTTCAACTATGAGATTAACAACCATAAATTAAGTAGTTGCTATATTAGATACAAGTAATTGACACATTCTTTAGTAAAAAAAGCATTATCAATATGTCAAATATATACCTCTCGGCAATGCATCTGCATCTTGATTAAGATTTAAATAAGCTTCAGTTAAAGGGTGGTTAAAGAAACGGCTAACAATTTGTCTTTGTTTTTCCATATCAATTTTTTTTTATTAAATAGTATTTATTTTGTGCTTATATTAACTCTAACAATCCATTATGACTAATGGATATAAAATTATATATATTATCCTTTGTTTAAGGGTCATATATCTTCACAAAACTAAGTGGTTGGTTGTGTCTAAGGATATTGTCTTCATTTCTTGGGCTAGAAATAACATGTTCCAAGCCATTGTCATGATAATTTTTTTCTAGATTATGTTTTTATAAAAAGTAAAGTTAATAGGTGAAAATTAACATAATGACTATATAAATATCACAAGACAAATTTGTTTATATTTGTGACATTAAATTCTTTATACTCCCAAGTTTTAATAAGAAATATAATATCAATTTCACTCAGGATCTAACTTAATATGAGACACTTGCTCCATGGAAAGCCATGAGAATTCCAAGAGAGGATTTGGAGTGTCTCAATTTTTTATTTATTATTATCATTTTTGTCTCTATCCCTAATAATAGTTTTGTATTCCTATTTATTGTCATTTTATTTTTTTTCTAGCTTATTTTACCTTTTGAACTTGATTTCTTAATTCAACTTGATATTGTAGAATAAGATCTTCATTGTAGAGTTTTGGTGAGTATTCAATATTCATAATCATTATAAGTCACTTTGATATGAATTACTCTATCATTCTGCTTGATTATTTTTCTAGGGTATGTTCTTTGATGAGACTAGTTGTTTCAATTTGAAAATTTTCTTATACTTTTTACTTACTAGTGCTAGCATGCCCTCTTCTTTTTCCTCTTTCAAACCAGATTCTGATGTTGAAGGCTCTTTTTATATGCTCATGGTCTAACTCTATAAACTTATTTATTTCCTCCTTAATAGGTTTGATATGAAAATTAACCTCCAAACAATTTAAGGCTTAATTGTTATTTCATTTTTCTTCTAACTCTTTAATCTTATTCTTCATGTTATGATTTTCTAGATTATCAACCTCTCCTTATTGGGTTAATTTTTTATTTTCTATTTGTTTTAGTTTCATTTCCATTTTCACCAACATATTCTCCAACCATATTAGTGTCCATAATGAGGGAGAAGTGTAATTCCATGATCAACATGGAGTTGACATCTGACACTTTAATAAAATAATAAAATATTAAATAAATAAAAATTTTACAATGTCAGATGTAACTTAAAGCTCAAATCCAAAATAATATATATCTCAATTAATTAAAATTAAAATTATTAATAAAACTTAGATATTTCTTTATATGCAATATAGGAGTTTAGCCACCAGCCATGATTTTAAAAAGGATTTACATATGGGGGATTTGTACCTTTATTCCTGCATATTCAAATCAAGATATTGTCATTGACATGTGTAAAAACATTGCATATTTGAAACATGGCTATCAATGCGAGTGTTAGATGTAGTATTTGTGCAAAGAGAATATACTGTAAAATAAAATTATAGAAAAAGAACGTTTTTTTTTGTAAGAAAGGGACGAGAAAAACTCTAAAGGACCCTAAATACTCTCGTGTTCAATATAATATAAACAATCTATTTATTTTGTTCATGTGGTTTCAAAGATGTAGTATGAGTAGCTGTGGAAAATGTGTTGTAAAAAACATACATTTCTATTGCATATGCAGCTTCATTGTAGGAGGAGATGGGAAGATTAACTTTACTTGACAATGTCACTTTTTTTTGGTTCCTTTATAACATACCTGAAATGTCGAAGAAAAGAAAAAAAAAACAGAATCAACATTATCTATACATAACATGGTTGGGTTGTTAATGTAGCTAGTGTTATTTTTGATGAGGCCAGTAATGACATGGTCTGTTTGTTTTGATTTAGGAGAGCTTGTTAGAAGGAATTCTATTTGCTGGAGCAGTTTAGAGATGAAAAGTGCATGCAACATTGGCAGAGCACTCAAACATGGGTGGAAGAATATAACACAATACGAAAGAGGGGTTTGATGATGTCAATAATGATCACAAGATGAGTGGAAGGGAATGTGCAAGTAAAGGTTGTTTTTTTGGGGGGTAATTTTTTTGTTTTTTTTTGGATTTTGTGTTGTTTGTTTTACTAGAGTTCTTTTGAATGCTACTACTGATGTGAAAAAACCATCCTTGTGCTTATTGATGCCATATATTTCTAATTATATGCTACGATAGTTTATCTAGCGATATTTGTAATGCTAGTAAATCAATTTGTTGTTCCATGAAAAAATAATTTAAAAATTTCAAAGCAGAAGAAGAAAAAACATGGCATAACATATATAGGAAAAAAATGTATGTGCATACGGAAGATCTCAATTTTTTTTAAATCAAGAATTCAGTTGTTCATGGCGAGCGTGAAAATCCCTTGACTGGAGATCCTATAAAGAATGAAAATCACTAAAGATTCATTTTTTGAATATTGCTAATAGGGAACATTTGCAGTTGCAGGACAAATATCTATTAGTTCTGGGTTTCGAAGGGTGCATTCTACCACACCGTCATCTGTTTCTAATTTATATGATAGCCTATGTTCATGGACGAACGGAGTTTGGCGGTTGCAGAGTGCATGGATGCTTGAAGATTGAATAACTGAAAATTTGCACTCAACGCATATTGAAAGGAATGGTAGGATGAATATATTTTTTATTTTGTGTTCCAAAGACTTGGGAAATTATAGAAACATAAGCAAGTTAGAAGAGACAATTAACTATTGTCAATGCAGTTTGCATGTGAAAGAGATGAAAAAAAAATGCAAGTAGTTTTCACATGCCATGTGCAAGAAAGCCTATGATTTGTTTATTATTTTATTTTATTTTAACAAATGAAGATGTAGAGGTATGAGAAAGATGGCAGTGTTGGTGATTTCAAAAATTAAAGTGCATTGGAAATTGAACCGTGATTTTGTCTATAAAAGTGGCACAAAACAGAAGAAATTAGCATGAATAAATTTGCATAGTGAAATGCATGAAGACTTGAAAGAGCATAAAATGGACATTTATTTTGTCTTCAGAGCAAGGTATACAAATGTAAATAAGATTCTGTAGAAGAGAACATTAACAACTTTTCACTCATGTTTTCGCCTGAACAATGGGGAGAAGATTATGAATTGATGTTTCACCATTCAAAGGGTAAACACATGTTGATTGTGAAGCTTTCAAAGAATGTCATTGCCTCTAGTGTTTGGCCTATCAATGTTCTTTAAGAGGTAAAGAGACGGATCCTCATTTGCAAGTTGTTGTTGGACTCGAAAAAAGAAATTCCTTTATGATTCATTTACCCGAAACCAGAGAATATTATTAACATCAAAACAAATATTAGTAATCAATAAAAGTGTTATATGCAGCATTATGTTGTTTTTTGTCCTCTGAGGAAGTTCATAAAACAATAGAAAAGAACAATATTTTTTTTGTTTGAAGAAATTGACACTTACACTTGCATATTCGTTTGCAGTCTCGCCATCCCTAACAAAGAAGTCAAGCTATTTGTTGTTGTATTGACAATCAACAACAAACATTGCAGTATATCTGACAACATAACTATCGTATGAAACAAGTTCGGTTATCACCATATCTGGTGCAAGACAACATTGTCTACATACTGCTCAACAGGATCGATAATTGTGGTTGGAAAGATAGAGGTCGAGTTGATTGCATCACCACGGTCGTATTGTTGTTTTTTCTAAAGTTCAAACCCACTGATTTGAACACTATTTCTAGGCAAAAAAACACTTCCAAATCGATTTTTGAGGTTATAATTTACAATTGTTGTAATAGTCAACATTATGTATTTGTCAACAAGATCTGCATGCAGTAATTTTTGTTTTGGGTACGATTCTGTGCAGGGCCATAGACTATTAAAATATCAAATTCAAAAACATTTGCATGTACTTTTATGCACAGTTGAATTATAGATGATAGTTCTGCTGTGGCATGTTTGAGTCTGACAACAATCTTAGATCAATGAATAGAAAAAGGAAGAAAGGAAAAAAAGGGAATTTTGTTTATCTATACACTCTTTGAGTGCGAGGACAATGGAGGTAGAAAGGAAGCATTTTTTTCCCCATATTATTCTCTTGCTCTATTAAAAACGAGAGAGAAAAATAGACAAGCATGATTCTACTTTGTAATAGTCTAGAGTATATCAAACAACAACACGAAAAGGAAATTACCTTTTTGGACTGCTTGTTGTGGCCACTGACATTGGTGAATAATTTGTCTCCATTGTTGTTGTCTCAACAATATCTTGTGAAACAAGAACACTATTGTCAACCGATGGGTTGGAAGGCATCGGCATAGGACTCTGCCTAGCAAATGTGAGGCGAAGATATTTTGTTGAACCAATGACAAACGTGTTTGTAGACTGCAATTGAGACCATGCATGGAACATGCTGAGGAATCCACATCTGGAAAAATATGGTGTTGTAGGCATTTAGGAGCAAGAGTGATGTCTACTTTAAGATAAGAGATGATACACGTTCAAGGACTCTAACAGGCCAAATTTCATTTCAGTGTGTTTTGTTGAATAAAAAACAATATAGATGCAATAACATTAGCTGAATCTAGTTGCAATTGATAACTAGAATGAAAACAAGACTATAACAGAAGAACTAAGTAGGAAAAGAAAGAATCAATTGAACAAATGAACTTTGTAAATTATTTTGTAGGGTTGATGTTTTATGGTAAAAATTTAAATCATGAGAAATGAGAAAATGTTTATTTTGTTTAGAAAATTTCTAGTCACAAAGAATTGGTTCTCTTTTTTTTTTTTCTTATTCTATACTATAAACTGTCAGGATAGCATAGTATAGGCCCTTGATGATGCGATTTTGGAACTGTTCATGAATGGAAAGTGGAGAAAAACATCTATACTTGAAAGTGAATACCAAATTTATAATTTTTATTTATATGCTCAAGGAGAAGTGCATAGTGCATGCCCTTTTTCTATTATTATTTTTCAATTAAAACCGTTGGAAATGGTTAAAGAGAATTAAGTTTCAAGACTATATAAAGTTTTTTTTACTGTGTTTAGTCTCCACAACAATCAAAGACATAATAAAAAAAGAAGGGAAAGAAAGAGAACAGAGCACAATACAAATGTATCGAGAGAAGTTTATGTTTTTGTTAACATGAAAATCGAAATAGGTTAGGTGCATTTGCAAGGAAGATACAAGAAGATAGAGAAATGATCATTCCAATAGGATTCTGCAACACTAAATAAATATCATCTAAAATTGTCCAAAAGTTCTCAAGCATTGAATCAGACATGGTTGTAACTCTATCTGTTTTTAGTTGAAAGTGTCTTCTTTCCATAAACACCTACAATTTTTGTGTTGATGGTGTTTCTTTCAACATGTCAATGTTGAAGCCACCTGCAGTTAAAATCAATGTGCTCATATTCATGTTTGAAAAAATGTGATTCAACATTTGTAGCAATGAATCAACGATATTGTTTAGTCTAATGTAGATGTTTATAACTGTGACAACATATCCAAAATATTCAAAGTTTGTAGCAATTTCCTCTGCACCTATGTATCCATAAAATTCAGAGTTTAGAACTACAATGTTTTTATTAATCGTTGTAGCAATTCCATGCATTGAACATTTTTCTATAACGCTATATTGGTCTGTGAAAGGTGAATTGTTTGGAGGCCTATTCATGTGCGTCTCTTGCAAACATATAATGTGAGTTTGCATTAGTTCAATGTTGTTTGCAACATCGTCTATGTGCAAAACCAGGTTATGAGTGTTCAATGAAGAAATGAGTATGTGCTCAGTAGGCATGAGTGCTTCCAGGACATATTCAAAGTGCAAGGATGCATGGTTTTCTAGCATTTTTAGTTCAGGGACAACTTTTGATGAAATTGCAAAGTTTATTTCTCCAGCTTGTTCAGAAGATAGATAGAATTCATGCTCTTTACAAGTGAAAGTGCAGTGTAAACAAGGTCATGTGTCTTCTATCCCCTCTACGGTCAAATGCAAGTTTTTCCAATGTCATGCCCTCTGCTCTATGGATTGTGCATGCACATGCCAATTGAATTCGAAATTATAATTACAGTATATTGTTTCTATATCCAATAGATATTTGTGGTGGCATTCTTGTTAAAGGTGTCCATGTGCAGATTGTTGTGTGGGTATACAAATGCTGCATACTTGCTCGTGTGTTTGCACAAACATTTGGATTTAAAAAATCAATCCAAACAATATTGACGTTTCTGTGGGTGTAGTCCTTGAAAATTCCTTCTGCACCATTCATAATGCCATCTTCAATTGAGCAATTGCCTCCACAAATTTCGATAAGGATCTATTATTTTACTGTTATTGAATATGAAAGTTGAGATGTTTTTTAAAAATCGCTGCTCTTTTCAGTTGGTTCAATTTTCTATCATGAGAGATATGAGGAAAAATAGTTCTGTATCTACAATAGACAACATTTTGTTATTATGTTGCTAGGAATCTTTGTTACGATACTAAAGAAATGGAAATGTTGGATCCAAAGGAAAGTTTCTATGGCAATGTTGGTTCGATGATTTAATTTCTTCCAAGGTCTACTTGTTTGTTGTTATCCTTTTCAAAACGCATATGAATGTTTTGTGTTTCTGGCTGACAATCATTTCCATCTCATAGAACTTGACATTGGCCATACCATAATGTATAAGGAAATGCTAGTTCTTGAAACATTGGTTGTTCAAATATCCATGAATCATGGACAGTTCAACTTGACATAGATCGCAACAAAAAACGACATCGACATTTCCAAATGGCATGGTTGGTGTATGCATAATTTCACGATGACATTTGTCAATATTATAGAGCATTCGAGAACCTAATAATTAAACCTCGTCAATGAAAACTACTTTTAATTTTTCATATAGTATTTTGTTAGTGTATCCCATGTGTTCGAGCTTAAAGGAAATATGAATGATGAATTCAATGGAAATCTAAAAGCGGAGCGAATAGTTGTGCCAGTTGCATTGTATACAACTCTTATAATGAATGCGCTAATGATTCCTTTTCTTTTCAGTGGGTCGCTCTCGAGCTCCTTGTCATAAAAATGTAAGAGCCCTTCATACAAATCCTTTACACTATATGCAGGAAAGATGAGATGGACTTGATGGATTTTTTTTCTTCTTTGCAAGGATTTCTTTGACAATAGAGTGTTATTCTTTGTTCAAACTTCTTCTTATTGCATGGTATTCTAGAAAAGATAGAAGAAATGGTTTGGTTGATACTCTCGAATTAGTATTTTGTGTAGAAGCATATAAATAATTTTTGCAATGAAGATTAATTTTAATATATTATTGTTCAAGGGGATTATCATTTGTTGAACTAGTTTGTGGAGAAGACGTATGCAATTCATCAACTTGCGAATCAATTTCCCGAGTTGCAATGTCAATTTCACCCCACATTGTTTTTTTTGTGGGAAGGAAGGGGAGTGCCACTCTTTGCTTTAACAACACTTAAAATTTTATTAACAGCTCAAAACAACAATTACAACACTGTCATAGCTCACTGTCACATGTGGTCATGGCTTGTTCACAGAGCTCACAAAACTCAAACAAACACCTACAAGATTGTTGCAGCTTCCTGTTATAGCTGACAGTACTCTTTAAATAGTGTTACAACTAGTTGTTACAGTTAACAACAATTAACATGACTATTTCAGCTAGATAGTCACCTACAACACACTCATAGCTCAGTCACAGCTCACTATTTTGCAACTTTCTGATTACCCCTGCATCCAAAAACTTAAAACAAATATTCTACTGAATTAATAAAACATATTAACACAAATAAACTCCAGATGCTACAACAAACTAACATTAAAATAAAACTGAGTTTTTCACACTCAGAAATAGAGTAAAAATAAAATTACACAGTAAACTTCAGAGAGTCAACTCTGTTTCTATTTCTCTTTTAGGTTGTGTCTCACTTTCTATGTAAAAATGATTACAATGCAAATATTTATACTATTTCTAACTAAGTCCGTCATTGATTACTAACTGACCCTTCACTTATACATGAATGGAAATATTTGTAGTCTGACAGAAGTAAAAATCTACGTTGCCTCTTCATAACTTAGATGTGCTTTGCTGGCAGATTAAAATGGCTCTTCCTATTTTAATAATATGGTATTTGTCAGAAAGTGTGGCGGTGAGTCGGTTCACGGCTCTTCAAAATTTTGGCGGTTATAAATTTGACTATTTACTGTTTCAATGGTTGCAATCTGGGCGATGATGCCTCTTCAAAATTGCCATAGCCAGCGGTGGAGTAATTATTGACTTCCAACATTCTCCCCCTTAATTACTACACTCAAAAAACTAACTTTTTGTTACAACTTAAAACTCCAATGTTTTTCCTATGAAGCTCAAACAATTATTTTCCTAAAGGTTTTATAAATAGATTTGCAAATTGGTTTTCTAATATGCAAAATTCCACATTGATTTCATTGTTGTTTATTAGTTCTCACATAAAATGATACCTTGTATCAATATGCTTACTTATTTTGTGAAAGACGTGATCTCTTGATAGTGCAATAGTTGATTTATTGTCACAGAAAATTTGAGTTGGTTCATTATGTTCATGTTGTAACTCATAAAGAGTTATTCTCACCCATATAGTTTGACATGTAGCTGTAGTTCCTGCAAGATACTCTACTTCACCAGAGGATAGTATCACTATGTGTTGCTTCATTGATTCCCATGCTATTGATCCCGATCCAAAATTGAACACATATCTAGATGTGCTCTTTCTATCATCGATAGAACCTGCAAAATCACTGTTAGTGTATCCAATCAATTTAAAATTTGAATTTGATGTATACTGGATACCAAAATTTGTTGTTCGAGCAATACATCTTAGAATCCTCTTTCCATCTTGCCAATGGGTATTCTTTGGCGATTCCATAAATATTGAACTCAAACTTACTACGAACCTTATATCAGGTCTTGTTGTAGTTAAGTACATGATACTTCCAACCAATCTCTTATACAATGCTGGATCAACCTTTGACCTATCATCCTCCTTACTGAGTTTTGTACCAGTTGCAATTGGAGTTACAAGTGGCTTACAATTCATCATTCTGAATATTTTCAATACATCATTTTCATACTTAGATTGGCTTATAAAAATACCATCTTCAGATTATGTTACTTCAATGCCAAGGAAATATTTCATCATTCCTAAATCAGTCATCTCAAATTCTGTTTTCATGGCTTTCTTGAACTAATCTACAGAAATATCTCCAGTGAATATCAAATCATTCACATATAAGCAAAAAATCAGTATTTCACCTTGTTTGTTTACCTTTGTATACAATGTTGGCTCACTTGGACTTCTGTTGAATCCTTCATTATTCAAGTATTCATCAATTCTGTTGTACCATACTCTCTGTGTCTGCTTCAATCCATACAATGTTTTCTTCAATCTGTAGACCTTGTCTTCCTATCCATCAACTTCATAACCTAGAGGTTGTCTCACATAAACCTCTTCGTCTAAAGTTCCATTTAAAAATGTAGACATTACATCCATTTGATGTACATACCATTTATTATGAGAAACAATATTTAATACCATCCTTATCGTATCAAGTCTAGCTACGGAGGCAAAGGTTTCATTAGAACCAATACCATGTAGTTGACTAAACCCCTGAGCTACAAGTCTTGCTTTATATTTTTCAACATCACCATCAACATTTAACTTAGTCTTATAAATCCATTTGACACAAATACAATTTTTATCTTCAGGAAAATTTACAAGATCCCAAGTATTATTTCTTTCTATGGCATCAATTTATTTATCCATTTATTTTATCCAAACATCCTTTTTAACAGCCTCATCAAAATCTACAGGATCACATGCTATAAATGCAAAATTTGAAACTTGATCTACTTCTTCATTTTGATCATACAGTTCTCTTAAAATTCTAGTATTCTAACCTCGAACTATGTTCCTTAATGATGCTAATCTAGGATTTGATTCATTGCTTACCTCTGATCATGTTCCTTTCCGTCCACCAACATTTGATGGTTCACCATGTTCATGCATTCTGGATGTTATGGTTGGTGTCCTTACTGCTAGTGTATGTGGAGTTGACTGTCCTTCATGTGTGCCCTGTTTATCTTCTTCATCTTCTGCATGAGATGAAACAATGTTCTCAACAATCAATTTGTCAATGCTACCATCCCATGCTTCTTCTTCCTTAAACAATACATCTCTGCAGATAACATACTTCTTCGTGATGGGATTATACATTCTATATGCTTTATATTCTTCACTATATCCAAAAAAAATAAATTTTTGACTTCTATCATCTAACTTTGTCCTCATCTCTTCAGGTACATGTGCATAATAAGATACACAACCAAAAATTATTAAATGAGATATAACTACTCTAACCATGGTTGAATTTTTCTGAGATGTCAATGAGCTCTTGGTGGTTCATTCATCTGACCATAGACCAAGGTCCCAACCCTTGCCTACCTGGAAGATGCCTATCCAAAGGGAATTATGGTTGGGAAGGTTGCAGTAGCAAAATCCATTGGAACTTTTCTTTTCTAAATAAGAAGAATCAGTGTTATTCTCAATGGACCAAACAAATGACTAACCGAGAAAAATATTAGTGATTCATGAGAGTAAACTTCAATGACCAAAGTGAAACATGGATATATAGCTCGAAAACGTCGAACACTCCATGCTTGTTGTGGAACACGATCCTTCACACTCTTTGTGGGGATTCTATTTAGAATGTATACTAAAAAAGTAACAACGTCTCCCCAATATTCATTTGAAAGATTATTTTCCTTCCTTATACTTCGAGCCATGTTCATAATGGTTCGATTCTTACTTTTTGCTACTCCGTTTTGTTGTGGAGAGTAGCAAGCAGTAAAATTTCTTTTAATTCCATAATATTTACAAAATTCCATAAACTCATTTGACATATACTCACCTCCTCTATCTGATCTCAAGACTTTAATAAATTTGTTACTCTCATTTTCATCCATAGCTTTAAAACTTTTAAACACATCAAATGCTTGAGATTTTCATTTCAACAAATACACCCAAGTTTTTCGATTGTAATCATCAATGAAAGTCATAAAATAAACATTACTAGTCAAAGAAGTTGTTTGCATCGGTCCACACAAATCTGTGTGTACCATCTCTAACATTCTTCAACAATGTCTTGGTATTCACACATGTACGAGTATTTTTACAAAATAGTCTTCACCACCACTTTCTTCCTAGGTCCATGGGTGCCATTATGAGGCATTAGGCTCCTTACCTATGGTTGGTGGAGGGTAAGGGGGGCCTCCAACACTAACCATCATCACCATCAGAATCATCATCATAGCCATCATCGTAATCATCATCATCATCATCATCATAGTGATCCTCATCATCATCATCATCATTGTTCCTCATCATTCTCGTCATCATCATCATCATCACCATCATTGTTTAGCATCATTATCATTGTCATCATCATCCTCATCCTCATCCTCATCCTCATCATCATAGTCATCCTCCTCCTCCTCCTCCTCCACATTATCATAGTCATCATCATTGTCATCATCATCATCACCATCATAGTCATCATCATCCTCATCATCATAATCATCATCATAATCATCATCATCATAGTCATAGTATTCGTGATAATCATCATCATCATCATTGTCGTCGTCATCATCATCATCATCATCATACTCATCATCGTCACTATCACCATCATCGTCATCGTCATCCTCCTCCTCCTCGTCATCATTATAGTCATCATCCTCATCATAATCATTGTCATCATCATCATCACCATCATAGTCATCATCATCCTCATCATCATCATAGTCATAGTATTCATTATCATCACCATCATCATTGTCATCGTCGTCATCATCATCATAGCCATCATCGTTATCATCATCGTCGTCGTCGTCGTCGTCATCATCATCATCATCATCATCAACAACATCATCATCCTCATCATCGTAATCATCATCATCATCATCATAGTCATAGTCTTTGTGATAATCATCGTCATCATCATCATCCTCATCGTCCTCCTCATCATCATCATCCTCATAGTCATCATCATTGTCATCATCCTCCTCATCATCATCATTGTTCATCATCATTGGCATGGTCATCATCATCATTCCATTGAAAATGCTTGAAAATAAAATCAAAGCAAAGTTTCAACTGAACCTATCATCATCATCATCATCATTGTTCATCATCATCATCATTGTCATCGTCGTCATCGTCGTCATCCTCATCATCCTCATCATAGTTGTCATCCTCATGATCATTATTGTCATCCTCCTCCTCCTCATCATCATCATTGTTCATCATCATTGTCATGGTTATCACCATCGTTCCATTGAAAATCCTTGAAAATAAAATCAAAGAAAAGTTTCAGGTAAACCTATTATCATCATCATTGCTCCTCATCGTTGTCTTCATCATCATCATCCCCATCATTGTCATCATCATCATTATCGCCATCATTGTCATCTCGTCATCATCCTCATCCTCAACATGACCATCATATTCATCATCATAATCATCATCATCATCATTGTCATCATCCTCATCATCACCATCACCATCATTGTTCATCATCATTGTTATCGTCATCATCATCACCATCCTCATCCTCATCATCATCCTCATTATCATAGTCATCATCCTCATCATTATCATCATCATCACCATCATCCTCATCCTCATCATCATCACCATAACCATCTTCCTCATCATCATCATCCTCATCCTCATCATCATCATCATAGTCATCATCCTCATCATCATCATTGTCATCATCATCATCATCATTATCATCACCATCATAGTCATTCGCATAGTCATCATCATCCTCATCATCATAATCATCATCATCATAGTCATACTATTCGTGAACATCATAATCATCATCATCATCATCGTCGTCGTCGTCGTCGTCATCATCATCATCATCATCTTCGTCGTCGTCATCATCAGCATCATCATCATCATCATTGTTCATCATCATCATCATAGTCATCATCGTCATGGTTATCATATTCATCGTCATCCACATCATCATCCTCATCATCTCAATCATCATCATCGTGATCATAAGCATCGTCATCCTAGTCATAGTCATCGTGATCATCATCATCATCCTCCTCCTCCTCCTCCTCCTCATCATCATCATATTCATCACCCTCATCATCCTCATCATTATTCATCATCATCATTCCATTGCAAATGCTTGAAAATAAAGTCAAAGCAAAGTTTCAGCTAAACCTATCATCACCGTCATTGTTCCTCATCATCGCCATCATCATTATCATCCTCATCATCATTATCATCATCATAATCACCATCATTGTTCATCATCATTATCGTCGTCGTCATCATCATCATCATCCTCATCGTCATCATCATCATAGTCATCATCATCATTATCATCATCATCATCATTTTCATCACCATCCTCAAAGTCATCATCCTCATCATGATCATTGTCATCCTCCTCCTCCTCATCATGGTCATCATCATCATTCCATTGAAAATGCTTGAAAATAAAAGCAAAGTAAAGTTTCAACTAAACCTATCATCATCATCATCATCATCATCTTCTTCATCATCATCACCATCATTGTTCATCATCATCGTCATTGTCGTCGTCATCATTATCCTCATCATCCTCATCATCATCATTATAGTCATCATCCTCATCATCATCATAATCCTAATCATCATCATCCTCATCCTCATCATCCTCATCATAGTCATCGTCCTCATCCTCATCCTCATCCCCATCCTTATCATCATCGTCATAGTCATCATCCTCAGCATCATCATTATCATCACCATTATAGTCATCATTATCCTCATCATCATAATCATCAGCATCATAGTCATACTATTCATGATCATGATCATCATGATCATTGTCATTGTCATCATCATCATAGCCATCGTCATCGTCATCATCATCATCATAATCATCATCATCACCATCATCACTGTTAATCATCATCGTCGTAGTCATCATCATCATCATCAACATCATCATCCTCATCATCGTAATCATCATCATCATCATCGTCATCATAGTCATAGTCATCGTGATCATGACCATGATCCTCCTCCTCCTCCTCCTCCTCATCATCATCATCACCATCATTGTTCATCATCATTGTCATCACCATCATCATTATCATCATCATCTTCCTCATCATCGTAGTCATCATCCTCATCATCATCATTGTGATCATCCTCCTCCTCCTCATCATCATCATTCCATTGCAAATGCTTGAAAATAAAATCAAAACAAAGTTTTAACTTAACATATGCACGCACGCATGTTTAACGCCTACGCACTTAGAAGCGCGATCATGCTTCTAGTGCATGCACGTTATGTTTTAAACTACGTGCACGCGTGATTTAAATTTAGAATTTTGGTGGGCAGCTTTTTCCAACCTACGTAGTGGATGACTTGGCTACTTTGGTTTTAGGTTCGGGTTGCCAAACCAAGTGGTTTGGCCTGTCTTATGACGGAAAACATGTTTTGTACCACCTCTCCTATTTTGTGGATGATTTTGCATATGCCACACTTGTCCACTGCTAATGAAAATCCACACACTTGTGTAACTTTGTCTGTTGATTCTGAATATGTAATTTTTATTTAAATCTATTATATTTTTCTATTTTTTATTTAATTTTAAATGGACTAACATAAATCTAACACAAAAGGTAGGCTATTTGCTTCGGCTATAACTTTTGATTGGCTCACCTATTTAGAAAATGAAAAAGAACCCACACAAGAAGACACGAAGACCTACATCCTAAAAAATATATATTGTTCATTGACTATGTTAACACCAAGATGTCGTGGACCAACGTTCAACCTTGTCATTTTAGGGTGTCATTGGTTTCCTTAATTTAAAAAAAAAATATAACATAAATAAATATGGAAAAATAATGTTGCACTAGACACACCTGCTATCTACAACTCTAAATAATTTTTTTCACAAAATTCCACAATTTGCATACCAAACAAGTGGATCAATGCAAATATATTCAATATTTTTTGAGAAAAAAATAACATACTAACCTTAGAAGAACCTCGTTTTTGGGGATTTATACTTAGTTTCCATAAATAAAAGTTATATATTCCTGAAGGTAATCCGATTTTCCATGTTTCATATTCTTACGCCATATTCCAAAAAGTTGTGTAGGTACCTCTAATATTGTTTCTTTACGTTCAGATTTCTGTTTTTCCAGAAGTCCATTGCAACGAACTTGTCACAAGTGACCAGCATTAGTTTGCACCAGCCCTTTTTTAAAATTGCTTTTAAATGTACTAAAATTATTTTTAAGACAAAATCAACCTCGAAATGTGTTTTCTTGTTTAGTTTGTAAAGTTACTATATTTTTCTCAAAAATTGAATTTATGATAGAGGTAAAGGAAAGGAATTGAGATTTTTACATGAAGATTTTGCTCTACCATAGGGGTTGTGAGTCTTCCATGTGGGTTATAAATAATATGTCCTGGCTGGTGATGATATACAAGGCTAAGAGCAGGATCTATTGTCTTTCCTACTCTTTAACATTAATGAGCAGGTTGAGTAACACATTATAAGATTAAAGACAACATATTTTGTTGTAAACTGCACGTAATGACACGAATAATTCTACCTTAATATTGTTCGTTAAGTTTTAGGCAAAGAATCTTCAATACTACCAATAAATGGTTAAGTTTTAGGCAAAGAATCCTCAATAATACCAATAAATACTTTCCAATAAATGGTTAGGTTTTAGGCATATAATCCTCAATACTACCAATAAATATAATTTGAGGTATGTCAAAATAAGAATTGATGTCTTGATGTTCAAATAACTAATTTTTTAAGTTCATTAATTTGTTTTGTTTTATATTTGCAAAGCAATGGGAGATTGCAGCTTCTAAAGAAGCAGTGCTACTTCTCTAGTGGGTACAAACTTTTGTCTCAGTGTGTAACATACAAACTATTATGGTATGTTGATTTTTTTAATATTTGTTAAGTAAATTTTTTTTCTCTCCCTTCAACCCAATTTTTCCATTTGTTTTAAATTACGCGAAATTTCCCTTTCTTATTAAAAAATAGTAAAAATTTATTGCCCATGGCATGGATTGCGAGGCTCCGAAGGAAGAGGACACCTGCGGCTCCTGTAACCCATCCTTGTTCTTAGAGAAGGCTGGGGTGTGAGCCCCCAATTCTAAGGCATAGTTTAACTGTTTTTTTTTAAATTCTTTCTACACTCAAAGCGCACTCAAATTAGTCAAAAACAAATTGTTCAGTGAAAAAAAAATCTAAACCATAACTTTTATGTTCATTTAGGTTCTCTTTAATAGTTAAGGCAATAAATTTTACTTTTAAATCTAGGTTTCTAGTTTTACACTTGTATAGCAGCCTTTTCATAAAGTTGACTGGAATTTAAATAATTACAGGAGAATGTTATTTGTTAAGCATTGTTTTGGGCTCTTAAAGACTTGTAATTTGTGGGTACTCTCAAGGGCATGCGAAGCTTAGACTGATCCTTCTTATAACGACACTTTGGAAGTTATAAACACTTCAAACATGATAATTGTGCTATACATAATTAGAGAGACCTTTCTTATTGAGTTATAAACACTTCAGACACAATTAATCTTTTCTTATGGATAAATTGTAATCTTAATAATAATAACATTTTGTCTGTAAAAAGTTAATACAATAAAATTATTTTAGTGATAAAGAAATAAAATTAATACAAGTTTTAGTATACTAAAAACTATGTATTTTATATTAATTTAAATTATTTAAATAATTAAATATAATAAATTAGGTAAGATTAAAACTCAGACCTATGGATCGTAGTAGAGGTACACTCTCAACAAGCTATACAGAAAATACTTGTTTACAACCATATAAAAAAAAGCACAGAGGAGAAGAATACATTATTTTTTCAAATCTAGTAGCTCTTATGAAATTTCTGCCTTTGAATGAATGTGAATGTGATTACACCTCATTGTCTTGTCTTTGACTCAATCACTAATGTGACTACGCCGCAGTGTCTTTCACTCAACCACGAGGAAACATTAAAATTAGATATTGGGGAAATTTAGATATTATTTATGGTGGTTTGATTCACATTGAATTGGACTGTAATTGTTAATGTTTTACAAAACTTTGGAATAGATCTATTTCTATTAAAATGTAAATATTAATGTTTTACAAAGATTGGAATAGATCTATTTCTATTAAAATGTAAATATGGAGCAGATTTTACAGCACACAGATATTTACAAAGTTTAATAGACCATGGTAATGACTATTTGATGTTGGTATGCAGCAGATTTTACACCACACAGCTATTTACAAAGTTTAATAGACCATGGTAATGACTATTTGATGTTGGTTTGATTTGTACAATTACAACCTCATGTGATCGTTATATTTGGCTCAATGTTTGATAATTGCAACTTTATTTGTATCTCTTCTTGCACATAAATTATCCCACAATTTTCTTGTTCTATATTATAGAACACATTTAGAGCTAGTATTGGTATTTCTACGGAATTGGATAGTCATTTTTCATGTTATTATTTATGACTTAGGTTAGTTATTGTGAATTAAGATGACTGAAATATTCAGTCACAAGGAACTAGTATTATGGAATTGGATCCTTAATTCTTAGGTTATGACTTAGTAAGTTTTAGATTAGTTATAGTGAATTAAAATGATTTAGTTAGTTAATTTCTAATTTAAATGCATTTATTCTAGGTAAATTTAATTACATTTTATTAGGTTAAGTTAAAGTTAATTACATTTTATGAAGATGATTATTCATTGGAAAGGTGGATGCTAAACATATTCTAGGTAGCTGTCAATTCTAAAGTTTAAGTTATTACATTTTATCAAGGTGATTAAGAAAGTGGTTGCTAAATTTTTATGCAATAATATTATACCTTATAAGGAACATCATTTTTTATATGAATTGAATTGACATATATATATATATATATATATAAAGAGGGAAATTATTCATCATATTAAGATGGTAATCAATTCCTATATTTCTTACACATGATTATTTTGATTATTATTTGAATTAGCTAATGATAAATACTAGCAAGAAAAAAATATTGTAGTTATTTAAATTGATTTTTTAAAATAAGAATGAGAGATAATCTATGCACTCCATTTAATAACATTGCCTATAGTCTGGATGATGATTGTATTCTATTTTAATGCTAGCTATTTTTAGCCAAGAAAAATGCCATTTGGATGGATATTTAAATAATTGGATAGCCTTAATTAGGGTCACACTGTTATTTGGATGAAGGTGATAATCAATTCCACTCTATGTTCTAATTCTTAATGATGATGATTATCATTGAATATTCTTGGTTGAGTGCATAGAGTTTAAGGTTCTCTTTTGGCGCGTTAGATGCATTACAAAACAGAAAAAACAAACATCCATCAACTTGCATAGATATTTTGAGACACTTACACAATGAATCTTGCGATGAGTAAGAAACATGAAATGTAGAAAATTTAATGACCTTTCAAAATATATAAATTTTTTCTATTGAAAATGTTGTTAACTATCTAAAGTTAGATATTTTTTAACGGACACTTTTTATTTTTGGGACAAATTACAAGATATATGTTTTTGTGGGTGTAGCGTCTGAGTGTCTAAATGATGGAATAAACTTACAAAAACTGGTATATATAGAGAGAACATATAGTACTAGTGTACAAATATTTTGTCAATAATTTTTTTTTTTAATTATCTAAGAGATGGAACCTAAAAAATGGTACATCAATTGTGGGTGCAATGTTTGAATGTCTTAATACAATTATTTGGAAATGGTTTTTTTATAGCATGTAGAGGTTGGTGTTCTTTAGTGCACCATACAAATTTTTTAAAATGGTTGAGAAACAAAAGAGATATGGATGAAACACTAACAATGTGTTTTTTGAGTCGAGGAGTGATTACAGAATATAAATAAGAAAAAAATAGAAAAAATTATGTATTTTTGTTAAAATTTACATTTTTAGAATTTGCAAAAAAAACCATGTCTGTTTATAAAATCTCATAAAAAATGGAGGTGAGCAGCATAATCAGACAAACCACTAAACATGAGCATATTGAAAAATTGGATATAATGCTGCATTAGCTATGGTTTATCATACTCCAAGGCATAGGCATGTTGAATCCGAAGCAAAGTATGAAGCAGACACATAGGCATAAGAATTCCATGAAAGCATGGGTGGAGGCGCGGCCTTATCATTTGGAGGGAATAGCTTTTTGAATTTAAACAAAACGAGAGTGCATTTTAGTGAAACAAAACATGAGCATGTTTTAGTGAAACAAAACGGAAGCGCGTTTTAGCTAAGCAAAACAGGAGTGTGTTTTAGCTAATCAAAACGGGAGCGCATTTTAGTTAAGAAAAATAGGAGCACAGTTTTAAATACTACAATGAGT
>LPNX011045195.1:179801-197301 GCA_001517045.1 Pseudotsuga menziesii | reverse complement strand
GGACACTCAACCAATTCCAGTTGTTGAGGATGCCACAATTCTTCCTACCAATCCACATCAAGAAAGACAAAAGCATTCGCTCAAGGGGTCTTCGGTTACGATATCACTAGAAGAACGAGCATTGCATGGCACTGATCAAGGAGTAAAATGTAAGTGCACATCAAGGCCACTTGAAACCTTTGCAGATTTAATTGAATGTGGGTATACAAGTGACGAAGTTAGAGAGACATTGAATGTCGAAGGTATGCTCAAAGAAGACAATGTTGTTCAGACCACTCAAGAGGATTTCCAATTGCCACCGTCCAACCGTCAGGAAGACATGGAAGGACATGAAGCTCATGTTCAGACTCCAGACCAACCGGGTGATATGGTACAACGTGCAATTCCAACCTCCCTACCTCCATTAGCAACTTCACGCTGAAGAACTCCAAAACGTATACAAATCGATGAAAGTCTCATTGGTTCACTTGAACGCACGTTGTCTAAATGCAGTATTGCATATCAAGCTCAACAGATAAATGTGATGGAGATAAATGTAGATTATTTATATTGTTGTTAAAATCTAGGTCTATGATTGTTGTTAGGAAAAAATTAAGGCTAAAGATGATAAACAATTATGAACCAAGTTCTTATGTTTTCAGAAGTTTTGTAGATTCATTTAGTAATATTGGAAAGAAATCTTGTTCAAAGGATCGCAATGCAGCTCGCCGTGTGTTGTCACAATCAATCGTGAACAAAAGCACTAGGGCCCTTCGCCTTCTTAAGCCTACATCCAAACTTGTAGGATTGGATATCAAAGCACTCCATAGGTATTGTTCTAGAAGAGAACAACTTGACTCTAGTGAAACAGATGTCTGGTCCTTCATTGGCAGGTTGCCACACTCTGATATGAAGCTCATTGATGTAGTAAAAAGATTGGTGCAAGATTTTTGGCGTGACAATAGTATACCTTCATCCAACCAAAATGATGTACTAAAATTGAGAATGAGTTCAAGGGATCGTGAGCCCCACATTAAACATTTTCTTGACATGACACACACATAATTATATGAGAGATTTAGGCATGAACATAATGAACTTAACTTGGGCCAAAGATCCTTCGAGAAATCCAAACCATGGTATGTTAAAATAAACACATGTTGTTGTCGATATCACATTGAGTACGCTTATTATTATGACACATATATACACATATTGTGTGTTTTGCAGAACACTCTTGTACAGAAATGATCAACTACATTGCCACCGACATCATCTAGAGAGTTTATCCATAGCATCTTGTGTAGAAGGACAGAAGGTTGCACATTTTATCAAAGGGCTTGCATATATGGGACATGCCCAAGGTGTGGTGGAATGGAATTTTTGTAGAAATGCATACATCTCACCGATGAGCATGAACTTGGGAGACATGAAGTGAACTTCCAGTCATTCAAATATGTCACGTATGATATCAGTGGAGGGAATGAAAGGAAAAAAATACAATTGGTCACCTCTCGGGTTAGCAATGAGTTCCTGAATAGTATTTTTTCCTATTGATATCTATTGCTACTTCATATATGTAACAACCTATTGATATGTACATCTTTATTGTTGATCTACCAGGTACAGGTATGCAATTTTATGGAGGAATTCTTTGAAAAGACACAACAGTATGTAAAGCATGTGCATGTGGCTCATTGGAAAGATGAGTAGTTTAGAGCATGCATGGATGCATCTTCTATTGGAACTATATTATCAGTGGTCGATTTTGTAGAAAACTACACTATTCAACCACAAAACGAGATTCAAAGTCAATATTATCACTCATATCAGGTCAGCATAATGGTCCATATCACCTATAGACATGGGGTGGATAATACTGAAGAGAACATGGTTATATTGAAGGAGTATCAGTTTTACATAAGTGATGACATGTGTCATGACTTGGATTTTGTACAACACAACTTTCAATTGTTCTACAAACACTTGGAGGATAACAATATACATATGGAACAACATTGGATTTGGTCTGATGGTTGTGTGGGGAAATTCAAAAATTCCTGTGTCTTCCAATGGTTGTGTATTCTCCACAAGAGGCACAAGGTGCCACATATCTGGAACTATTTTGAGACTGGACATGGAAAAGGGGAACATGATGGAGCAGGTGCATGCATCAAGACTACATTACGTAGGCAAGAGATGAAATTCACAACTATTTCATTCATCCGAGATGCAAATACCATTGTTGCTTGGTGTTCTTCAGTGATGGGGCAGGGAGCTAGAAGGAAAGAATACCAATCATCTCAAAAAGCACATGTACATAGATATTTTTGGGAGGTGGTCGATGTAGATCGATCACACCTATATGAGTGCAAGACAGTCCAAGGAACTCATGCATTCCATTCAGATAGGACGTCAGAAAATGCTATAGTTGAAATGTGGACAAGAAAGCTCTCTTGATTTTGTTATCCATGTAGTAGTGGTGAATGGGACAACTATGAATCCAAAGATTAGGTTGACAGCTGGGATCGTGTATCACTCCCCATTGGTCAACCAATAACTTCTGAATTATCCTAGTTAGAGGAGGGACAGTTGAGTATTTCACATGACTATGACAACATTTTTGATCTCATACAACCAGGTTCGACTATTATGTTGATGACTTTGAAATGTTTGACGACTAGTTGTGTTTAGTTAGCTGACTCCTAGGTCTGCAGTTTATTTTATGCATGGCACATATATGCAGTGGTTACCCCGAGATACAATGAATGGCACAATGACTAGTGGCTGGAACGTTGCTTGGATGGGAAGCAGACCCTCATTTTCTCATTAAGTGACTTTGAGGGCAATGATTTTCCAATTGGGTCGATGGTTATCAAAGGAGAATATTTGACATAATTTTCCCACACATGAAATAAAAAAGGTTATGTATTTGAATATCATAGACCAGGTCAAATTGTATACCATTATACAAACTTAGTTATTGGCACAAACCTCCAGCTCCAAACAATGCCAAACAAGAACTCATCAAAGTCACGATACTTGTTGCCTTACTCCGAGCACGAGAGGCTAAAGGATACCGTTTCTATTAGAGGTGATCCTGAGATTCTAGTCTAATGACCATAGGTAGGTAGTCAAGTATGTGGTAATCAGATATTTTGGTTTCATGGTCTCATTGATTATTTACAGTTTGATACATTGAGGGCTTGATATATTGATAAATTCAATAGACTTCTACAATGGATTTGTTGTATTATATTGATACTTACATGATTCATTCCTTATATCCCAAGACCATTATTTACCACTCTATCTGGGATATGTCTATTTCATTTTCCTTGAATCTCGAAGATGATCCTATAAGGACATCTCCTTGAATCTCGAAGTTGATCCTATAAGGAAATCTCGTTGAATCTTGAAGTTGATCCTATAAGGACATCTCCTTGAATTCAATAATTATCTCCTTCATTCCAATAATTTGTTTCTCCATGGGAAGCCCTAAACACACTTGCACGACCCACCAAAATCCCTTTTTGATGCACGGTTTCGATTCTATGCCCTGGGTAGGGATTCAACAGGTGTCCCTGAAATCTTGTAGGAGGTGGGATTCAACGTGCAATAGAATGATGGTTGTTGCTTGGATCGAAGAACAGTCAACTCTGTTGGATTTAGGACATCGGGAAAGTGTTATGGGAGGCCCTCTAATCTGGTTACATGGATACGAGACCATTTTTTTGGTAAATTTTGGAAACTAGGGTTTTGCTCAATAAGTGAATGTGAAATTTTTGCACATGGGGGTCAAATTCGCATATTGCTCGACTGTGAATGTGTGGCTAGCGTTCCCACATAAAAAATGTCTAAACATGCTTTCACGACCCACTGGAATCCCTTTTTTATGCACGGATTCCATTCTATGCCCCGGGTAGGGATTCAACAGGTGTCCCTAAAATCCAGTAGGAGGTGGGATTCAACGTGCGATAGAATGATGGTCGTTGCTCGAATCGAAAAACGGTTGGCTCCGTTGCATTTAGGAAATTGAGATAGTGTTATGGGAGTCCCTCTAATCTGGTTCCATGGATAAGAGACCATTTTTTGGTCAAGTTTGGAAACTAGGGTTTTGCTCAGTAAGTGAATGTGAAATTTTTGCACATGGGGGTCAATTTCACATATTGCTCAACCACAAAGGTGTGGCAAGAATTCCCACATAAAACATGCCTAAACACTCTTGCACGACCCACCAGAAGCCCTTTTTTATGCACGGTTTCCATTCTATGCCCCAGGTATAGGAGGTGGAATTCAACGTGCCATAGAATGATGACCGTTGCTCGGATCGATGAACCGTCAGCTTCGTTGGACACAGGACATCGAGATAGTTCTAGGGAGGTCCTCTAGTCTGGTTCCATGGATAAGAGAGCATTTTTTGGTTAACTTTGGAAACTAGGGTTTTGCTGAGTAAGTGAATGTGAAATTTTTTCACATGGGGGTCAAATTCGCATATTGCTCAATTGTGAAGGTGTGGCTAGAGCTCCCACATAACACATGCCTAAACAAGCATTGCATGACCCATCAAAATCCCTTTTTGATGCATGGTTTTCATTCTATGCCCCAGGTAGGGATTCAACAAGTATCCCTGAAAGCCTATAGGAGGTGGGATTCAACATGCCATAGAATGATGATGTTTGCTTGGGTCGACAAACCGTAGGCTCCATTGGATTCAAGACATCGGGATAGAGCTAGGGAGGCCCTCTAATCTTGTTCCATGGATAAGAGACCATTTTTTTTGGTCAATTTTGGAAACTAGGGTTTTGCTCAGTAAGTGAATGTGAAATTTTTGTACATGGGGGTCAAATTCACATATTGCTCGATCGTAAAGGTGTGGCTAGTGTTCCCACATAACACATGCCTAAACATGATTTCACGACCCACCTGAATCCCTTTTTGATGCATGGTTTCCATTTTATGCCCCAAGTAGGGATTCAACAAGTGTTCCTGAAATCCTGTAGGAGGTGGGATTCAACGTGCCAGAGAATGATGACCATTGCTCGAATCGATGAATCATTAGCTCGGTTGGATTCAATATATTGGGATAGTTCTAGGGCGGCCCTCTAATCTGGGTCCATGGAAAAGGGATCATTTTTTTGGTCAATTTTGGAAACTAGGGTTTTCCTTAGTAAGTGAATGTGAAATTTTTGTACATGGGGGTCAACTTCACATATTGCTCGACCGTGAAGGTGTGTCTATCGTCCCCACATAACATAGGCGTAAACATGCTTGCACAACCCACTGAAAGCCCTTTTTGATGCATTTTTCCAATCTATTCCCTGGGTAGGCATTCAACATGTGTCCTTGAAATCCTGTAGGAGGTGGGTTCAACGTGCCATAGAATGATGACCATTGCTCGGATCGATGAACCGTCAGCTCTGTTGGATTTAGGACATCGAGATAGTGCTAGGGTGTCCCTCTAATCTAGATCCATGGACAAGGGATCATTTTTCAGTCAATTTTGGAAACTAGGGTTTTTCTCAGTAAGTGAATGTCCAATTTCTGCACATAGGGGTCGGCTTTGGAAATTCCTCGACTGTGAACGTGTGGTTAGTGTTCCCATGTGGAACCTGCCTAAAAACACTTGCACGACCCACTAAAATCCCTTTTTGATGCACGGTTTCGATTCTATGCCCCGATTAGGGATTCAACAGGTGTCCCTGAAAGCCTATAGGAGGTGGGATTCAACATTCCATAGATTGATGACCATTGCTCAGATCAACGAACCGTCACCTCTCTTGGATTCAGGACATCGGGATAGTGCTAGAGTGGCCCTCTACTCTAGGTCCATGAACAAGGGATCATTTTTTTTGTCAATTTTGGAAACTAGGGTTTTGCTCAGTAAGTGAATGTGAAATTTGTGCACATAGGGGTCAGCTTGAAGGTGATTGTAGATATTCCCCTCTTGAAAAAATACTTGTTGCAAACTATTATTTCATGTGCAGCTGTCAAGAATTATGTTACCTGTTGTGAGGTGTTGATAAAGACTTATTTCCAATTATTGTCAAGCAAGAAATATTATTTGTTTTTGTTTTAATCAAGGTGAAAGGAGTTGTCAATCACTATGTGGAGGTGAATTGATCTTAGGATCGCATATCATTCATGGGACTGGAAACTTGAAAGAAGGTTGTTTCCCATATTAAGTTAGCTAGGTCATCCAAGAGATGTGAGCATTTGTACGATGAAATGCAGGAGGAGACAATTCTGTTATGTCAGTAACCATGTAATGGAACATGCTTATGTTTAGAAAGAAGTGGCCAACCTATTACGCCATTATTACAAAATATATATATCTTCATGCTACGAATGCTTTGAATAATACTCCATAAACATGAATTTATAAAACAAGATTCAGAATATTACTTCTCTAATCAATTTAAACTATAATAAAATCACACATAACTTTTGTCTCTTTCAAAGTTGTTACTCGAGGCCATTCATCAAATGCCATGTACATTAACAAAATGATAAAATAATGTGCAGGATATAGTCATAACCATTATTTTGAATCAACCTTATAATACTCGAATACTTTTAGGTTTGATGTGTATCCCATGTATTCGTTAGATGAAAGACATCATGCCAAACACTAATTTTATTTATGTAGACCACACAGGTGCATCACTTAGGTGTGTCAACTTCATGCATCCTTTAAAATTGTGTTAGGTTGTTATGTGGGTAAGGTGCTTTTGTATTCCACCTATTTGGATCAATTGCTTAGCTATGCTGGGTGCTTATGTGTATTAGGTATGTTCCATCTTTGTGAATACAATTTAACATTGTTAATATAACATTGTATATGCAATTGGATTGTGGTAAAAAACAATTAAAATGTACATTTTTGTCATTATATAATATTGTAATTGTGCATTGTTCTCAAATTTATAATTGATATCTCCATGCAATCGTAAAATCTATAAAAAATTGGGAACATTACACATAGAAACATTCTTGTCCACACATGTATAATCACACTTAAAAGACTGAACCATGAAGATCTCAAGATCCTTGATATGTAATATCTTTTATATCATGAAAGTTATAATACAAAAATAGAAGGCCTTTCTATGGCCTGTCAATGTACATGTATCAAAAACATATTCTATGTACACGTGCAAACAAAAGTACATATGTCCTAGACCGCGCCCCTATACTCTAAATCCATATTCTACATAAAAATACATATTTGTCTTTCACTGACACATCAAAAATCTAAATTTCTCCTGTTTTTCCGAGACCCTAATGCTTTTCGCCTCTGTCTACGACCACTATGCATCTCTGGAAACTGCAAATCAATGACAATATTTCTTAATCAGGTAACTGAACTAGTACTGTCCAGCAATAACAAAGTTTGAAAATTTAAAATATGACTCATTTGTAAATAAAAAAAAATACTCACTGCATCCGTCGGGGGTATAGGTGCCTCTGGTGTCGAGGGTAAAGGTGCCTCTGGTGTCCTCCTCCTTGCAGAGAGTCTCTCTGCAATGCTTCTCTATGAATAAAACAAATATGTCAATTATCTCAAGAATTATCAACATGTACATGAATGAGAAAGTACTAATCAATTATGTAAAAAATGAGCATCTCACTGAAAAAACCATTTGTAGGGGATTACACTGGGACTCTTCCATAGTAAGAGGAGATGTAGGTTGAAAATGAACCTCAGTTGCATGCACTAATGGACCAGGGTGTGGATACATTCACCAAATGATAAAATAGTTAGACATCGTGCATGTCCATAAACAATAGAAATGAAATGTACAATTACAAATATTCAAGTAGATGTACCTCAGTGTGACTTATTCCTATTGTATATGCAACATTGACTGTACCATCAACAATCCCACTAAGGTCTGGCACAGATGACTCTACATCCTGATGCTGTAAACATGTGAAAATAACATTAAGAAAAACTACTTGTGAAGTGAATTCATAGCTAACCAACAACTACATTGGAAGTGTGTACATTACCGTGGGACAAGTAGGTTTATCCTCATGCACACCCGCTCTGTTCAAGGAAGACAGTCGTCTGGCGTAAACATCCCCCCTATCTATGTTTGGACTACGGGGATATCCAAACCAAAGAGGCGGTGCAAGTATCTGCAATGATGTCTGCAGTCATAAAGTGTTACCATAGTTAGACATGGAGTTGAATGGATGGAATAATATGTACTGAAAAAGTAACATGTTGTAATATACTTACCCCTACCTGGGACATATCTCCCCCATGGGAGTGACCACTTCCATCAATTTCTTGCCACTCTTCGGATGCTAATAGCATCTGCAAGTTTAAAAATTATAAATATTAGGAATCTATAAAGGAGTGTACAGTAAGAACTTTAAATAATTCGAACAAGATTCAATCATAACCCATGTACTTACATTCTTCAAGTAATCGTAAATTCCAACTTGGACTATGTAGTTGATATCAATGTCTCCAATATCATGTTCTAAGTGGGGTTCCTACAACTTCAAAAATTGTAAATATTAGACAATTTAATAAATTAATCAAGACTAACACACACATTAACAAAATGACAAATGTTTAAATATTGCCTCAATGGTGTTTGTTTGGGACTCGGGTACAACCACATCGGGTGTAGTACCACCCCCGTGAGAGGCATCAATCTCCTGCAAGAGTAAATATTGCATATATTACGAATCTTTTAATATGTTACATATAGTATGGAAAAATTAAAAATTGAACAATAACAGAGTTTTAAAACAATGTCCTTACCTAACCACCAGTCATCGTAGTGGTACCATGTCTTGGTCTAGGACCATAACAGGGTCCCCCACACGATGTACAGTTGTGTGGCTCGCTCTAAGGAAAATGGGATGTCGGTCTATCCCCACCAATAGATGTCCCTCCACCACCAGAAGCTGGTGGTTGTACACCGGCAGAGGAAGAGGGCGCTCTCTAGTCAATAGTGGTCATGTGTCGAGAGACCATCTCAACTAGAGTAAAAAATGCATCCTATGTCTGGGAAACCATGTCATGTGCAGGAGGTATGTCTTCCCTCAGTAGCTAGGCACGGGGTGTGGGTATTTGTGGATTGGCATCTCTATTCTTAGAATTGGGTCGGTGTTGGGGCACCCCCCTACCAACTCCCTGGAAGCCCAACATGTCAAAATAGTTGACATATTTCCCCATCACAAACTCTACATACAACTTTCCGAGGAAGTACAATGGTACTTCCCTATTGTTGTGAGGGGGAATGTCAAAAACAATGTACCACCTATCCATCCAATTGTCTTTGATGGGTGGAAAGGTGCACCACTCAATAGAAATATGTGGCCTGTTGATCTCTGGAATGTCATTCGTCCCAGGAAGTCTAAACAATGAATATATGTGTTGTTTTGTTATTTTGAGATTTTTTACGTCGTTGTAACTTAACCCATCAGCATATTGTTGTCTTTTCCTTTCCTTGTAAGATGTGATGCTATACAAAGCATCATTCGATCTTGCGATTGTATCAACAATAAACAACAACAAATCTGACAAGGAGTGGCAGAGCTCATATCCACCACTCCATGCAGAACCATCTCAAATGGGAAATAACCCTCAGTATCTCCGCATTGTTATCCATAGTAGCCACTATAATAATAAATACAAATAAAATATCATTATAAATATAAACACATGATATATTGACATCTCTAAGCACTGAAAACTGTATAACTAATGTACGACAAATAACAACATAAACTAAATCTATCATGTAAATTTAAAAATTGATCTTCAATTTTACAGTAAAGAATAAACATTTAACATTTTTTCATTTCATATTTATGTCCTAAATTCAAGTATTTATTCCAATTATTAAGTATGCATGTGTACATAAAGTGTCTTGAGTGCATATGTTGATTGTGAAGCTCCTCTAGATTATTTTAAGGCTTGGATTATGAAGTTTCGTCGAAATTGTGAGGTGCTGACTATTTCCTTTGCAAGACTAGCTCCCAGATTGCGGGTAGAGGCAATAGCTAGACCCTAGAATAGGCGGCATAATGTGTTGTTGATGAATAAAATCCCAATATAGGAAACAATTTTGTTAGATATGTAATTATTTGTTGTAGCATGATGTTTTTTGGACTCCAAAGTCTATTTAGCAGATCTTTATGGATTTTATGGTTGCAAGGTTCCACTGGATTATATCATGTATGATAGTATGTGATTCGCATGTTTAATCAAACACATCAACCTACCTATGTATCTTCACGTTCATAGAGTCTATTGTTGACCTTTGTTGTCTTGAACTTAACCAAAAAGTACCCTTCGTTCAAGACGATATATTTGTTAAAAGCATGGGAAGCTTCTATACCTTATTTTAACACTTTTATTAGGAAGTTTCATCAAAACTATAAGGTGTTTATTGATGTTCTTGGAAGACCAACTTCGATATTTCAGATAGAGGCAAGGTATTTACCATGTTTGTTTATGTATTTTAGGGGAATATATGAATTCTACTTGATTTTTTTTTAGTTGTATGCAAGCTTGCAACATAATTGACAAACTTTGCATATTTGTTAATTTTGGTTTGGATTCACAATGATGCTTATGAATATGCATATATGCAAATAGTGAATTTCGTTTGTTTTTTATGAGTTCTATGGGGTTTTGGTTTACATTGGGCATGTAAATTACTTATGCAAACTTGCAATGTGCTTGACAAACATTGCATATTTGTGAATTTTGGTATGGATTCACAAGGATGCTTGTGAATATGCATATGGAAATAGTGAAGTTCATTTGTTTTTTGAGTTAATTGGGGTTTTGGTTTCCATTGGGCATGGGAATTTTAGGTATGAATTTTGGTAAATAATCAAAATTATTTAATTTTTATGATTAAATTGGGGATTTGGTTTCCATTGGCCAATTACATTGGGGTTTTTTTTCCATTGGCCAATTCGATTGGGGTTTTTATTTCCATTGGCCATAATTTAATTTATTTTTGTTTAATTTTTCAATTTAGGGAAAATAAATTGATGAACAAAGAGAAAAAAACATGAAAAGAAATGAGGGAAATACCTCACAAATAGGAAGTTGATCCAAAGGTGGAGGTGGATGGATTTGGCACACCCAAAAACACGTTCTCCCTGTCGAGGTTTTCTCCAAATAAATCCAATAGTCGTGCAATGTGGTGAAAAAGACAGGATCAACCTATTTAAAAAAAGATAGGATTTCCAAAATGCGTGCGCAATTTTGTTCACTAGAACGGAGGCGCGATTTTCTTGAATAAAACGGAGGCACGATTTGCTTCAACAAAATGGAGGTGGGATTTGGTTTACTATCCTAATTGGCATGCCTGTTGGGAGCCTTGGGACTAGGATTGACAGGTCCAGGATTTCTTGGGATGATTTCTTTTTTTTGGATCAAGAGTGATTGACTTCAATCCACCATTGCATCTAAAAGGTCCCTCAACTTCTTGCACACACCCTCCTATTCTATGAGTTTATTGTTAATTAGGTTGATTATCATAGGATAAGGATGGTAGATAATTTGTATACTGATAACTATTATTGAGGGTAATTGTCATTTACAAAAGGGTGATATAGTCAATTTGTATTTAGCTATCATTAATGAGGGTATGAGATTATAGGTGAAGCGTTTCCTTATTTTATAATAACCAAAAACATAAATTTAACTTTTAAGAAATAATATGGATTTAGGTAATAAAATTAATATTTAAAAAAATTATGGATAAAAGAAATAAAATTAATATTTGAGAAATAAAAGTAGTTATTATATATTTGATAACACTCAATTATTACGTGTTTCACAACAACTTATCTTTGTGAGTGAATTATTTAAAGGGTTTTAACTAAATATGTGGTATGTAACTGACTTGCAAAGTTCATGGTTTTAACTTCTGCAGTTCTCAGACCTAGGAAATTTTTTTTTTGATGTGCATGAGCAAGACTAGGGGCATAGTGCAGCTGGCGGTAGTGTCCATGATGGTCGANATACACACATATATATATGGAATTATTTTTGAACGTGATGGTCTATTAAATGTTTTAATTATTTGCAGTTATAGTTTAAATTTATTTATGTTTTACAATCTTATGAAATTGTACAATTTTCCAATTTAATAAATTACAAGTTTACAAAATTTACAATGTTTGCAAAGTTTATAAGTTTACATGTTTTCAAAATTGTCAATCAAACACAACTTACAATTTATAACATAACTTACAATTTATAACATAACTTACAATTATAATGTTACAACATTTACAACTTTACAATGTAAGATCTACTATGTTAATGTATCAACTTATATGTCATGGAATATAACTTTCATTCATCCTGCCAATGGGTTTTAGGAATGCACGTCTCCATAATACGATCATGATCAGCTACTGACATCTTCCATCTCTTTGGTCCACCCCTCTTCACCTTGATTTCAATGAGATCTATCTGAGCTGCCACCACCAAATGAGTGTATTGACAAGATATATATTCAGGAATGCAGTCTCTTCACTTTTTCAAAAAAGTGGCCCATCACAACTAGGTCACCAACTTGGTATGTGAACTCTCCATCGACATAGGTTCACACCAACCTGCTTTTGATTTGTGTACACTGCATCAAAAAGTATGCCACATGCTCATCATTTACCAATGGTGCAATTGCAAAAAATACATCGCCTGCATCAATATTTTCAAATATTTAACAAATCTTAAATATATATATGCATGTGTACAATACTATAGGTTTAAACATTCAATCAACTATCATGTACCTTGCTTAACCAAATCAGAAACCCGATCATGATCTAGTGAAACCACTGCCTCGTTAGTGTGCATCTCTTGCCACGTCGGAATTGGATGTGGCCCCTTTGGATTAATAGGGTCATAATTCCATTATTTGACATATGCATCGTTCACGCAATGATCAACCCCTAGTCCATTGGTGTCAATGCAGAACTCATATAAACACACATACTTCCTCGTTTCACTGGAAAATATGTCGCCCATGTCTTTACTACGAACTGAATGTAGTTCTCTCGTACAAGGTATGGTCTTGCAATACTATGGCATGGATCTATTCACATCGCCAAGGGAAACATCCCAAAAAAACCTGCATCGAATAAAAAACATCATATTTTTATATATAATAATACAAACACATTTATTGAATTCCAATTAATTTGTTGTTCCTACCTACGCATAGGCCTTGCTTGTTCATGACCTTGGTGACCCAAATTTTGTTTGCACCAATCAACTACTTCTGCTGAGCACTTGAGTCGAGATCCACTATGACTCATTTGGTATGTCCAAAGTGCTCATTTCACGCATGCACCTAGACCATCATGTTCACCCTTTCCATGCCCCGTTTTAAAAATGCTCGAGGTGTGTCCAATACCTGTCTCTTTGTGAAGATGACTCAACCGATAAAATGAGCATGTTGATTTGAACTGCCCCGCACACCCTTCTGACAAAATCCAGTGTTCTGTAAATGAGACCCCATTCTTTTTGAATGAATCATAAATCATCCCAAACCAGTGTTGAATAGACAACGTCTCATGCTCACGATCATCACTAACATAAAATTTTTATTCCTTAATCACATCATGTGACTGAGGAGTGTTATCCCTACCATCAATGATCACCTGAGCATGTCTATACAATACATGTACAAAGATGGACACCTGGTTCAAGTGATAATACTCACTTTGTATCTCTCTATGAGGAGCAAATGTGTAATTCTCAACAAAGTCTACCACCAATAGGATTGTTCCTAGCTCAAAAAACTCACGAGAATGCTTAAATTATAAATCTTTCCACCTAGACCTATGGGAGTGCTTAATGTATTTGTAAATCTGACTTTGAAACTTGTACATGAAGTCTGAAATAGGAATATCATCCTCGAGCAAGTCGATCCTCTTAGAGGGAACATGTGAAGAAGATGATGGATTCATGGAGACAGACTCATATATCTTCCACTTAACTATGATATTTGACAATCCAGGGTGTGTTGGATCAATAGGAAACTTCCTATGGAACATTGCTAATCACCACATTCATGGAATCTTCTCCAACCTACACACATTTTAATGAAAGACACATTTTCAGGATCCCTATTGTATAGTATCATAGAAATAAAATCCTACACTTTGTGAGGAGCTAGTTCATCATCCCAATTTTTTTTGCAAAAATCCACAAATGTGTCATAGTATAACTCGAATTCAATGTGATATTGACAACAACAAGTGTCTTGAATCGTATTCAGTGTAATATACCACGGTTTCAACTTATTGAACATGGTAAATGAGATCTGGACACCAGGATTTGATTCTTTGAATTCGTTGAACAAAGCAACTCATCTCATCTCCATAACATGCTTGCAATGTTCCTTATAAATGCCTCTGCCAGAACATTATCGCAGGACATGTTTTCGATCTAGTATAGCACAAGAATGGTTGTCCCAATACTATTTCACCTTCTCTCTAATGCCCTCTTCCATCCTTTTTTTATATGCTTCTCTGCATATAAGAGCCCAACAAGAAGCTTCATCATTTTCATCTATCTTTACCCTAAATTTAGTGTATTTGTGTAGTTTTTTTTTCGAAACATGGATCAGCTTTGACATTGTTGCGACCATTATATTTATTGAGGTGCTTCGTGCCACAATAGTAGTTGTAATTTCCCTACATGCAACACTGATATCAGTTTTTCTTGACTTTCCAAATGCAGATAGTGTAGTTGTTACATTTTCTGTTACATTCTAACATGCATTTTTATTTTTAACATCGTTAAAACCAAATAACTGTGTGGCACATTTCAATTTTTTGTTTTATCAATCCATGTAGGATTTGAGATTGTGTAATCACTGATTGTTCGATCAGGGGTCGGGTTCCCAAACTCTTCTTGAGTGGCATCATCCAACCCTCTTAAACAATTAACAACTATTCAAATGTCATTGAAGCTCCCAATTACTCTTGAGAAATCAAAGGGTGCACGATCCTATGATGACTAGCCAAGATCTAGAAATAAATAAATACAAACTCAAAAATAAATACAAGCTCTTGGAATAAATACAAATAAATGCAAGCTCAAGAATAACATTTTATATTACTTATCATATTATAGTAACTGGAGATGAATATGGACCTCGGTTTAAAACGGCTTCCTAATGCTTCAAAAGTAGTCCCTCGGCCACCAAGGCTGTCTCAGGCTTGAGTATTGGGGCAGTACCCGTCACTTCATGATGCAAGTAAAACTGCTAACCACTTGGCCACAAACGACAGCTCTTTGGTTTTCCTCATAGGTGGGAATCTAGTCAATCCGGTAGGGGTCATTTCCCTTTTCGCTTGGTAGTTCCTCTCAATTGCTAGTTACTTCGGGGTTCCTGTGGTACTCCTCATAATACGTTTTAGGGAAAATACCAAGTACCTCCCACAGTTGTTGCGAATGAGACTTATGTCCCAAACTAGATGTTATTAAGTAAAATATGTTACTCTACATTACCTTAAGTAAATTGTAATGTGATTGTAATTGTAATTATGATTCTAATTGTAATTGCTGATTTTCTTTGAGATAATCATTGTCATCAATGCTTAAAGCCATATGATTCCTAGTCATTTGTACATGATTGTAATGTAATTGTAATTGTAATTGTTTAGTGTAATTGTAATTGTAATTGTTTAGTGTAATTGTAATTGTAATTGTAACATGTAATTATCATCATTATCATAATGTAATGTAAAATTGTATTTTTATTTACTCTACCTTATTGTTCCATTGACGTAAGGCTGATGCTTATGCATGTTAATGTGATTGTAATTGTAATGTCATTGTAATGTCATTGTAATTGTAATTGTGATTGTAATTGTAATTGTTGATTTTCTTTGAGATCATCATTGTTGTCAATTCTTAAAGCCATATGATCCCTAGTCATTTGTACATGATTGTAATTGTAATTGTAATTGTAATTGTAATGTAGTTATCATCATTATCATAATGTAATGTAAAATTGTAATTTGAACACTATGAAAATGCTCATATATGAATATGAAATTAAAATCATATTAAAATCGATGAAATGATAGATAATGCTATATAAAAGATGAAGAAAATAAGTGCAATGATAAGGCTATATATGCATATTCATTTAGAACTAGATATTATGCTAGAATATTATGCACTATATAATTATATATATTCATCAACCATTCTCTAATTTCATTGGACAACTATTGAAGTACTCATACTATAATACATTTACTTTGTATATATGTAATTTAGTGTATTGGTCAACAATATTTTTCAATGAACTTTCACAACACATACCATTATTTCACATGTACACATAAGTGGTTTCAGAAGGTTGTATATATACATGCACATACAATGTATATAAGTTTATGAATTAATTACAAAATTACAATTTTACAAAATTATAATTAAATTATAAACAATTTAACATGTATATATATACAAATTATGAAGTAGAACGCTATGAAATTGAATATATGAATATGCAATTTACGAAATTATATGAATATGTAATTAAATGAAATTATACAATTTACATACAATTATGAATTAACATATATATGAATTCATATATGCACATGTACAATGTATATAAGTTTATGAATAAATTACAAAATTATAATTAAATTCTAAATAATTTAACATGTATATATATATAAATTATGAACTAAAACACTATGAAATTGAATATATAAGAATATGCAATATGAAATTAAATATGAATATGTGAATATGAAATTATACAATTTACATGGACAATTATGAATACATATATATGAATTTATACATGCACATACAATGTATATAAGTTTATGAATTAATTACAAAATTACAATTTTACAAAATTATAATTAAATTATAAACAATTTAACATGTATATATATACAAATTATGAAGTAGAACGCTATGAAATTGAATATATGAATATGCAATTTACGAAATTATATGAATATGTAATTAAATGAAATTATACAATTTACATACAATTATGAATTAACATATATATGAATTCATATATGCACATGTACAATGTATATAAGTTTATGAATAAATTACAAAATTATAATTAAATTCTAAATAATTTAACATGTATATATATATAAATTATGAACTAAAACACTATGAAATTGAATATATAAGAATATGCAATATGAAATTAAATATGAATATGTGAATATGAAATTATACAATTTACATGGACAATTATGAATACATATATATGAATTTATACATGCACATACAATGTATATAAGTTTATGAATTAATTACAAAATTACAATTTTACAAAATTATAATTAAATTCTAAACAATTTAACATATATATATATATATATATTATGAACTAAAAAACTATGAAATTGAACATATGAATATGCAATTTATGAAATTATATGAATATGTGAATATGAAAGTATATAATTTACATATAATTATGAATACATATATATATGAATTCATACATGCATATACAACATGTAT
>LPNX011045195.1:89323-179679 GCA_001517045.1 Pseudotsuga menziesii | reverse complement strand
TATATATATATATATATATATATATATATATATATATATATCATGAACTAGAACACTATGAAATTGAATATATTATGCAATATGCAATTATATGAATATACGAATATGAAATCATATGAACTGGATCACTAGAAAAATGAAACTATATATATGAATATGAAATTGCATAACTTAAAAATAAATTATACCAATATTGTTAGAAAAGGCATTTAATTCTCCAATTATAGGTTGATTTGCAACTTCTTCTCCTCTCAAGATTGCTCTTTTTTTCCTCTTTCTTTCTCTATCTTTCTCTCGTATTTCTTTAGTGTTGCTTTGATTCCTGGAAGATATTTTACTTTGACGCTTTTTTCTTCCCATTGTGATCAAGATCAACTTACCAAATGCATACATACAACAATATCCAAACACAATACACAATTGTTTCAAATAGTATAGTTAATTGTGAAAGATAAAATTAATAACATGTTTATGTATTATGTTTATATAGAATTTTGTTTAGGAATTCGAGTGGGAAATGAGGATAGGAGGGTTGTTGGAATGACATTAATTCCATCAATTCCCAAGTGCATTCCCACACATTTTTGTATGATTTTTTTACAAAAACCAATCCTCGATCGATCTTCTGATAAAACCTCGATAGAGGTATTTAAATACCTCGATCGAGGGCCTAAAAAATAGATATTTATCCCTCTTACAGGAAAATCAATGTTTCTATGTGTCTTATAGGGTTGTTAACCCTTCCATTCATGGCACACAACTAAGCGAAGTTCATACCGATAGATTTGTCATCGAATCCTCTATCCATTGAGATATCATGCATGTGGTTTGGCATTCATATGGGTTTTTTTCTAATTAGTTCTAAAACATACACTTATAAAACCATACAACAACTTCGAAGCAGCTCAAAGAAAAATACACAAGGTAAAATATACACATCCAAAAATTTAAGATTGAATTATTGGGGTTGGACATGAGCCACTTATTAACTTCTTCAAATTTTTAGGGTCACACAGTTCACTAAATGCAAAATTTCACACATTAAATGACATCAGAATATTTTTTAAAAAAATATCGCTCGGAAGCCAACATAATATTCTACAATTTATTTTTTTACTGCAAGTCAAAATTCTCATGGGATATATGTGTTTTGAGGGCTTCTATCTAGCACATGATTAAAAAAATAGGTTTTCATCGCCAAAATTGGCCAAAAAGTGTTACCCACCTTCATGCATTTATCGATATGCGATTTGTAACTCTTTGAAAACAAACATGCGATATATCACATATGCGATATTGGCTAACTAACCTTAGCCTCGTCTTTGGGCTCAGGTTTTCCGAAGGTAGCATCAATGACGCATATGCGTTATAGATTTACATTTCAGAAGTGCGTTTCTGATTTCTAAAGTGGCACTAAAAGGTCGAATCAAGTTCATGCGAGCGCCCATATATACGATTGAATGTATAGTTGGTTCAATCATTTTTCTCTCAAAATATTGTCCTCTACCAAGGGATAAGGATTATTACATCGTAAATCCATTCATAAAGTGTTTCTCAAATATAGGCATTATTGAAATAGGAGTCCATGGTTTCTTTTCTTTGATAGGAAACACTAGTCAACAGAAGCATGGTTGGATACTTGTACGTCCGACGCGCATTAAAGACGGTCCTAAAGTTTTTATCTGCAGCAATATCCAAAGAGTTTGGAGAGAAAAAATTGGTGTTGATGGTGAAGCTATTGCTCCTAAAGATGTTGTTTATTTTAAAGGAAACATTTATTGGTTGCATGTGAAAATAACTTCTGAAGAAGATTCCTTGTATGTGCACAGAATGTACTCACTGAACATTGAATTGAATAAATGGGGTGTGCATTCAATCTACACAGGATGTAGGAAATGATATATGTGTCTCACCTTACACCGCAACCAATTGATATGTCTTGTGGATGACGGTTTTAAAAGTATATGGTGCATAGATGAATTCAAACGTGGCCAACATCGTGTTCGACAAACAAATAGTCATTTTGAGGATGGTAGAGGTTTAAAATGGACCCTTTTACAAGGTATGGAAATAAATATAAATACACATTGTTCAGTATATCTACCATTTCGAGCAGTTGGAAGTTCTATATTGATGTGCAAGAATGTTGAAATTCCATTCATATACTACGATTTGGAAACTTGTAGTGTTACTCATTTAGCAGTTGATGAAATATCAGTATTTGCAAATCATCGTCTACCTATGCCAACAAACAATCAATGCAGGAACATTATCATGTATAATAGTTTATTTCCTCTCACTCCAAACATGATTTTATTCAATGATCTTATCCCATTCCCTCCGACATTGTTTCAGTCCGTGTAATATTTTGGCATGTAATCCAATAGGTATAAGAGTCTTTCTAAACAGAACTATGTTTTCGTTTTTTCATCATGTGCAAATTTTGATATGTTTTGGTTTTAAATAAAACATTGCTTAATCCCATGAAGCTTTTTAGAAAGGAATTCATTACACATATGGAATTTTTGGAGTAACTATGTTTTGACTTTTTGCATGAAATCAATATTTTGATTAGTTTTGATCTAAAAAAACAATTTCTTTACTTTATAATATCAAAATCTATTGGCTATATTGGAAATTTAATGCAAAAAATATTTTACATCTTTTAAATAGTAAAACTAATATTACATATCTTGGCTTCACATAATAAAACTATTTCACCAATTGTGTTGATAGTTACACTAATATATTATCTCATGTCATGCTATATTAATAAAATGAATGGATAATATGTTGTATTGAACATATATTAAGGAAATACATTTTTCCACATTTTCATGATTGTGGTTAAATTGTAAACATTCCAATTAAACCAAGAATATCCAATACAATCACACACAATGCATTATTAACACATGAAGAAACAAAGCATTCTATTTGAACTCCCTATCAATACAAACAATGCAGATTATAGAACAATTGTTTCTACTTGTAACAACAAAGATATTCCATATTTGGTCCACAATTGACATTCATGCCTTATTCAAATTAAAATAACATAACTTACGATCATGTACTTTAAGATAACTTTCTATACTTACTTGACCTAATGTTGAATTTTTTTTAAGAAGTGCATATTCAATTATCAATGCAATATTTCACTTGCTCAAATAACAACTTAATTAATCTATGTAATTGTTGCAATTAAAATCATGGATTTCAAATTTTAACAAAATATAAATACATTCATTTACATTATATTCATGAATGCAATGCTTAAATTATTTTATTGAAATTGTGACTATTTCTATTTGTTTAACAATTTATTAGATATTGTTTCATAAACATCGCGAATCACAAAAGATATGGAACTCATTTTGCTTGTAAAAATAATTCAATTTCACAATAAATACGTATCAATTAAAGAACTGTTGCAGCATTATAGTGTACAAAAAACATTTCAGCAACATGTTAACTATTTAGTAAAATAATGGTAGTGTTGCAACCTGACATTTCAATTGGCAATACAATGATGTATTTTCTCAAATAACAATTTAATTAATCTATGTACTTATTACAATTAAAATCCCAGATTTCAAACTTTAAATATACATACATTCATTTACATTATATATCCATGAATTAAATGTTGAGCAACATATTAATTATTTATTAAAATAATGGTAATGTTGCAATGTGACATTTCCAAGGAATACTATCAAATTGCCACAATCCCACATGCTTACATGATGTTATTATAATTATCATGCTTGGTTTGGTAATTATTTATGTGTAATTGCAAGAAATTACAATCGGCCACACAACCATACTGAATCGTAACCATTCAGGTATGTCGCAGTACAACATTGACCATCATGAACATTGCATCCCAACATAACCTTTTATAAATGTGATGATGTGAAAAAAACCATTAAGGAATGGATGAATGTTGTAATCCATCTAACCCCTTGATGTATGTTTAAAAGAAACAATCCCATTTAAAAAAATAACTAAACCCAATCCTTCCAAACCTTGCAACTAACCTCATAATTCGACATAATTCATGAAATAACACATACAAAGAAACAACACCATTTAAAAAAACTAACTAAACTCAATCCTTCCAAAACCTTGCAACTAACCAACTATATTCGACATAATTTATGAAATAACACATACATAGTACAACATAACCTCACACGAATGTCACAACACACCATAAGTAGCAATAAACATCATAATCCAAGATAACCCTTCAACCATTTCATAATAATGAAAAATAAAATAAGAAAATAACAAGGAATGTAGCAAAGATAACTAAGTCCAATATCGCCAAAACCTTATTTTATAAACATGTCATATTTCAACATGACCATCAACCAAGTTCGCCATCTAAAATGAGGCTTAACAAATTTCATAATGTAACGTAACCATAATGCATGTCAACATCCATAATGGATAATATGTTGTATTGACCATATATTAAGGAACTACAATTTTCCACATTTTCATTATTGCGGTTAAAATGTCAACATTCCAATTAAACCAAGAATCTCCAATACAATCACACAAACAATGCATTATTAACAAATGAAGAAACAAAGCATTCGATTTGAACTCACTATGAGTACAAATATTGCAGATTATAGAACAATTTTTTCCACTTGAAACAACAAAGATATTCCATATTTGGTCCACAATTAACATTCATGCCTTATTAAAATGAAAACAACATAACTTACGATCATGTAATTTATGATAACTTTCTATATTAACCTGACCTACTGTTGAAGGTTTTTTAAGAATTGCATATTCAATTGTCAATACAATATTTCACTTCCTCAAATAACAATTCAATTAATCTATGTAAGGGGTTGCAATTAAAATCCCGGATTTCAAATTTTAACAAACTATACATACATTCATTGACATTATATTCATCAATGCAATTTTTATTATTATATTGAATTTGTGATTATTTTTATTTGTTTAACAATCGACCAGATTTTTTTTCATAAACATCATGAACATAAAAGTTATTGAACTCGATTTGCTTATCAAACAATTAAATTTCATATTACTTACATAACAATTAAATAATTGTTGTACTATTAGAGTCTAGGAAAACATTTCAGCAACATATTTGATGAAATAATGTTACTTATATTTCGACAACATATTTGATGAAATAATTCAACATACTTGATGAAATAACGCAAACATAGTACAACATAACCAGAGACAAATGTCAGAAGACACCATATGCAAGAATGAACATAATAATCCGAGATAACCCTTCAACGATTTCAGAATGGAAAATAAAATAAGAACACAACAAGGAATGTAGCAAACATAACTAAACCCAATAACTCCAAAACCTTATTTTATAAACATACCATATTGCAAAATGACCATCGATGAAAGTCGGCATCCAAAAATGAGCCTTCACAAATTTCATAATGTAACGTAACCATAATTCATATTAAAGTCCAACAAAACCAATGAAAATGAATCTAATAATCTCAGAAATCCAATTAACAAACATAATAATAACTGAACATGACCATGAAAAACTTTCACAATGGAAATTGGAGCTTCATGAATGGTGTACAACAAAATATAAAACTTGATGTATGTTGTTTACAAACAGAACAACACTTAGTTCATAAACATACCATAATGCGACATGACCATCGATGAAAGTGGCGATAGAAAAATGTGCCTTCACAGATTTCACATCGTAGCGTAACCATAATGCATGTCAAAGTGTAACAAAACCAATCTAAATTCATAATGGATGTTAGCTATAACACAACAAACCCATGGACAAATTGCACATTTCGAGATAATCCTTCATCAATTTGATAATGCAAAGAAAATAAATGAACGTATGAAAAATAACTAAACCCAACCCTTGCAAAACCTTATAACGAATGTCATAATTCAAAAATGGTAATTTATAAACATAACCATAATGCAACATGACCATCGACAAAAGTCACCATCCAATATAAGGCTTCATATATGTTGTTATGGAACATATCCCTTGATGCATGTCATAATCCAAGAAAACCATTCCAAATTTTATATGATAATCCAACAAAAACAATTAATGAACATAAACATGATGCAAGATAACTCTTTATGTATGTCGAAATACAACATAAAAACCATTGTATACATAACTAAACCCAAGTATTAAAAAAAACTTACAATCCATCAAAATACATGACCAAACATAACCATAATACAACACACCGATGGAAAAATTACACAATCCAACATAACCGTTGCCGTAGATGAATATAATAACCTAACAGAACCCTTCACATATGCGAGACTGAAAAAAACCAATCAAACTATAACTAAACCCAACTGCTAAGAAAATATTTTATGTGTCACATAATGTAACAAAAATGCTGCAACCAACATTTAAATATTGCAACTTTACCATGGAGCAATGTCATAATTCAACTTAATGCTCACTCACTATGATAATCCAGCATAACACTTCATAAATTAAATAAATATTATACTTATTAAATTACTTTTAATGTTGTAATGAAAGCAACCACATTAATGAACATAACGATAATACAATATATTCGTAGAGAAATGGCGCAATTGAACATAACCCTCAATGACCATTGTCATCCAACATAACCCTTCATTTATGTGAGAGCAGAATAAACAATTGAAAATATGACTACACCTAATCATTGTGCAACATTACAATGAATTACACTATTTGACAAGACCCATTGTAGAACAATTTCATAATCCAATATGACAATTAGACAACTTTTGCACTATTAGAATCTAATAAAACCTTTCACGAGTTCATATTATATTTTGATTAAAAATGCTAACGCTGTGGTGTGACATATCCAAGGAAGATTATCATAACCCTTTGTAAACCTCGCACATACAATTTGAATGCTTCCATTCCCCAATGTATTTGTCACAAATGTATGAAATTGAACAAAGGCTATGTCACATTGTCACAATATGTACTATAAATAAAAACATTGGTTGCATTGCATTGTGACATTGATCATCTACCTTCTAATAATAATGAACATATTTTGACTTGGTACATCAATAATATGGTATGGAACGTTATGGTTATGTTACATTATGTATTTGTGATGAGATACGTTATTACATTTGTTTAAAACATGTGAATTAAATACCTTCTTCTGAATTAGCATATTTAATAAAATATAATAATTAAATATTTTTATTTTCATAAAAATAATGTCCTTATTTTATGTTTACTTTAATACAATTATTTAAATTAAATACTATATTTAATTAGTTTCTCATCAATATTTGAATAATAACCATATTTTGACATTAGTTAAGTATAATTATAATAATTTTAATACTACTATAATATATTATATTATAGTAGTATTATAAAATTCTTATTTAATTACACTTATTTAACTATTATTATTTTTATTATATTAACATCTAAAATAAAATATTATAACTAATATTCTTGTTATGTAATAAAACATTAATCACACATAACTAACTATTATTATTACTATTTTATTATCATATAAAATATTATAATATATTATAATCAAGAATTGTTTCCTAATATTAATTACACTTAACTAACCAATATTATTACTATTTTATTATAATGTAAAATATTATAATATTTTATAATAAATAAGAAGAGCATTTTCACTACATGAATTGTTTCTTAATATTGATAAATATCTCCAAACTATATGATATTTTATCCAATATTTATTAATTAATATTCTTTATTATGTATAATATTGGGATACATTAAATAAATATTATGACTTATAAAATAGTATCATTTATTTAATTACAAACGGATATTAAAATAATTAATTGTAAGGCTACTAAATAATAAAGTATGGTTAACATATATTATCCAATATTTATTAATTAATATGTCTTATTATTTATAATATTGGGATACATTAAATAAATATTATGATTTATAAAATGGTCTCATTAATTTAATTACAAATGGATATTAAAATAATTAATTGTAAGTCTATTAAATAATAAAGTATGGTTAACATATATAATAATAATATTGGATATAATGAACTTCATGATCTATTTTTCCTATAAACTATATTAAAAAAAGTGTATTAATAATATTTTACCTTTATTATCTTTAATTTAATGTTTTGTATTAATTAAATAACATGGTAATAAATAAATTATATTATTTCTTATATATTATAATTAAATAATTTAATGTTTTATATTAATTTCGATTAATACTTTGTAAATATGTCTATGCACTCATTCGTTACTAGCAACAACCACATTAAATTAGTTAATGTGTCTCAATATGTCGATACGCCTATATTAGGCACATACTTTTTATATTAATGTTTTTCCCTATAGTATGTGCTTAAATTTACGCCTATCCACCTATTCAAACACATTAATTAATTTCATGTGGTTATTGCTAGTTTATATGATAGACTATGTTCATGGACAGACGCAGAGTGCACATATACTTGAAGATTGAATAACTGAAAATTTTCACTCAACGCATATTGAAAGGAATGGAAGGATAAATATATTTTTATTTTGTGTTCCAAAGACTTGGGAAATTATAGAAATATAAACAAGTCAGAAGAGAGAATTAACTGTTTTCAATGCAGTTTTCATGTAAAAGAGATAAAAAAAAATGCTAGTAGTTTTCACACGCCATGTGCAAGAAAGCCTATGAGTTGTTTATTATTTTATTTTATTTTATGTTTTCTTTTATTTTAACAAATGAAGATGTAGAGGTATGAGAAAGATGGTAGCGTTGCTGATTTCAAAAATTAAAGTGCATTGGAAATTGAAGACTTGAGAAGGACCGTGATTTTGGCTATAAAAGTGGCACAAAACAGAAGAAATTACCATGAATGAATTTGCATTGTGAAATGCATGAAGGCTTGAAATAGCATAAAATGAACATTTATTTTGTCTTCAGAGCAAGGTAAGTAAATGTAAGTAATATTCTGTAGAAGAGAACATTAAAAACTTTTCACTCGTTTTTCCACTTGAAAATAGGGAGAATATTATGAATTGATGTTTCATCATTCAAAGGGTCAACACATGTTGATTGTGAAGATTTTAGAATGCAGTTTCCTCTAGTGTTTGGCCTATCAATGTTATTTAAGAGGTAAAGAGACAGATCCTCATTTGCAAGTTGTTGTTGGACTTGAAAAAATAAATTCCTTTATGATTCATTTACCTAAAACCAGAGAAGATTATTAACATCAAATCAAATATTAGTAAGCAATAAAAGTGTTATATGCAGCATTAGGATGTTTTTCGTCCTCTGAAGAAGTTCATAAAACAATAGAAAAGAACAATAACTTTTTTTGCTTGAAGAAATTGACACTTACAGTTGCATATTCATTTGCAGTCTCACCGTCCCTAATAAAGAAGTCAAGCTATTTATTGTTGTACTGACAATCAACAACAAACATTGCATTATATATGACAACATAACTATCGTCTAAAACAAGTTATGTTATCACCATATCTCGTGCAAGACACCATCGTCCACATACTTGCTCAACAGGATCGATAATTGTGGTTGGAAAGATAAAGGTCGAGTCGATTACATCACCACAGTCGTATTGTTGTTTTTTATTAAGTTCAAAACCACTGATTTGAACACTATTTCCAGGAAAAATTGTTGTAATAGTCAGCATTCTATATTTGTCAACAAGATCTGCATGTAGTATTTTTTCTTTAACTAGAGACCCTTGGGTACGATTCTGTGTAGGGCCATAGACTATTAAAATATAAAATTCGAAAGCATTTGCATGTACTTCTATGTATAGTTGAATGTACTTCTGTGGACAATGGAGGTAGAAAGGAAGCAATTTTTTTCCGATATTCTTCTCTTGCTAGATACTAAAAACGACAGAGAAAAATAGACAAGAATGATTCTACTTTGTAATAGTATAGAGTATATCAAACAACAACATAAAAAGGAAATTACCATTTGCTTGTTGTGGCCACTGACATTGGTGAATAATTTGTCTCCATTGTTTTTGTCTCAACAATATCTTATTAAACAAACACACTATTGTCAACCGATGGGTTGGAAGGCATCGACATAGGACTCTGCCTAGCAAATGTGAGGCTAGTGACAATTCTAGGAAGATATTTTGGTGAAACAATGACCAACATGTTTGTAGATAGCAATTGAGACCATGCAAGGAACATGATCAGGAATCCACATCTGGCCCACATATGGTGTTGTAGGCATTTAGGAGCAAGAGCGATGTCTACTTGAAGATAAGAGATGAGACACATTGAAGGACTCTAATAGTCAAGATTTCATTTCAATGGGTTTTGTTGAATAAAAAACAATATAGATGCAATAACATTAGTTGAATCTAGTTGCAATTGATAACTAGAATGCAAGCAAGACTATAACAGAAGAACGAAATAGGAAAATAAAGAATCAACTGAACAAATGAAATTGTAAATTATTTTGTAGGGTTGATGTTTTAAGGTAAAAATTTAAATCATGAGAAATGAGAAAATGTTTATTTCGTTTAGCAAATTTCTAGTTACAAAGAATTGGTTCTCTTATTTTTGTTTTTTTCTTATTCTATACTATAAAGTGTGAGGGTAGCATAGTATAGGACTTTGATGATGCGATTTTGGAACTGTTCATGAATGGAAAGTGGAGAAAAACATCTATACTTGCAATAGAATGCCAAATTTGTAATTTTTCTTCAGATGCTCAAAGAGAAGTGCATAGTGCATGCCCTTTTTCTATTATTATTTTTCAATTAAAACCGTTGGAAATGGCTAAAGAGAATTAAGTTTCAAGACTATATAACATTTTTTTTTACTGTGTTTAGTCTCCACAACAATCAAAGACATCAGAAAAAAAGAAGGGAAAGAAAGAGAACAAAACATAATACAAGTGCATGGACAGAAGTTTATGTTTTCATTAACTTGAAAATCAAAATAGGTTAGGTACATTTCAAGGAAGATACAAGAAGATAGAGAAATGATCATTCCAATAGGCTTCTGCAAAACTAAATTGAATGGAAAGATCATCTAAATTTTTCCAAAAGTGCTCAAGCATTGAACTAGACATAGTTGTAACTCTATCTGTTTTTAGTTGAAAGTGTCTTCTTTCCATAAACACCTGCAATTTTTTTGTTGATGGCATTTATTTCAACATGTCAATGTTGAAGCCACCTACAGTTAAAATAGATGTGCTCATATCCATGTTTGAAAAAATGTGATTCAACATTTGTAGCAATGAATCAATGATATTGTTTAGTCTAATGTGGATGTTTATAACTGTGACAACATATCCAAAATATTCAAAGTTTGTAGCAATTTCCTTTGCACCTAAAATTTAGAGTTTAGAACTACAATGTTTTTATTGATCATTGTAGCAATTCCATGTACTGAACATTTTTCTATAACGGTATATTGGTCTGTGAAAGGTGAATTGTTTGGAGGCCTATTCATGTGCATCTCTTGCAAACATATAATGTGAGTTTTCATTAGTTCAATGTTTTTTGCAACATCGTCTATGTGCAAATCCAGGCTATCAGTGTTCAATAAAGAAATAAGTATGTGCTCAGTAGGCGTGAGTGCTTCTAGGACATACTCAAAGTGAAAGGATACATGGTTTTCTATCTTTTTTAGCTCAGAGACAACTTTTAATGAAATTGAAAAGTTTATTTCTCCAGCTTGTTCAGAAGATAGAGAGAATTCATGCTCTTTACACGTGAAAGTGCATTGTAAACAAGACTGTGTCTTCTATCCCCTCTATGGTCAAATGCAAGTTTTTTCAATGTCATGCCCTCTACTCTATGGATTGTGCATGAACATGCCAATTGAATTTGAAATTATAATTACATTATATTGTTTCTATATCCAATAGATATTCGTGGTGGCATTCTTGTTAAAGGTGTCCATGTGTAGATTGTTGTGTGGGTATACAAATGTTGCATACTTTCTTGTGTTTTTGCACAAACATTTGGATTTAAAAAATCAATCCAAACAATATCAACTTTTCCGTGGGTGTAGTCCTTGAAAATTCCTTCTACACCATTCATAATGCCATCTTCAATTGAGCAATTGCCTCCACAAATTTCGATAAAAGTCTATTATTTTACTGTTATTGAATATGGAAGTTAAGATGTTTTTTAACAATCGTTGCTCTTTTCAGTTGGTTCAATTTTTCTATCATGAGAGCTATGAGGAAAAATGGTTTTGTATCTACAATAGACAACATTTTATCGTTATGTTGCCAATAATCTTTGTTATGATACTAAAGACATGGAAATGTCGGATCCAAAGGTAGGTTTCTATGGGAATGTTGGTTCAAGTATTTAATGTCTTCCAAGGTATGGTTTCTTGTTGTTAGCCTTTTCAAAATGCATATGAATGTTTCATGCTTCTTCCTGACAATTATTTCCATGTCATAGAACTTGACATTGGACATACCAGAATGCATAAGGAAACGCTAGTTGTTGAAACATTGGTTGTTCAAATATCCATGAATCATGGACAAGTTCAACTTCACATAGATTGCAACAAAAAAGGACGTCAACATTTCCAAATGGCGTGGTTGATGTAAGCATAATTTCATGAATACATTTGTCAATATTATAGAGCATTCGTGAACCTAATAATTAAACCTCGTCAATGAAAACTACTTTTAATTATTCGTACATAGTATTTTGTGAGTGTACATCCCATGTGTTCGAGCTTATAGGAAATATGAATGACGAGTTCAATGGAATTCTAAAAGCAGAGTGAATAGTTGTGCCAGTTGCATTCTATACAATGTTTTCAATGAATGCACCAATGGTTCCTTTTCTTTTCAGTGGGTCACTCACGAGGTCCTTGTCATAAAATGTAAGAGCCCTTCATACAAATCCTTTACACTATATGTTTTTCTAGTTCCAGCTCAGCTTGTTAGGAAAGATGAGATGGAGTTGATGGATTTTTTTCCTTCTTTGCAAGAATTTATTTGACAATAGAATGTTATTCTTTGTTCAAACTTCTTCTTATTGCATGGTATTCTAGAAAATCTAGAAGAAATGGTTTGGGTGATACTTTGGAATTGGTACTTTGTGTAGAATGATATAAATAATTGTTGCAATGAAGATCAATTTTAATATATTATTGTTCAATCATTTGTTGAATTAGTTTGTGGAAAAGATGTATGCAATTCATCAAGTTGTGAATCAATTGCTTGAGTTTCAATGTCAATTTCACCCCACATTGTTGTTTTTATGGGAAGGAAGGGGAGTGCCACTCTCTACTTTAGCAACACTTAAAACTTCACTAACAACTCAAAACAACAATTACAACACTGTCATAGCTCAATGTCACATCTGGCTGTGACTTGCTGACAGAGCTCACAAAACTCAAACAAACACTTACAAGACTGTTGCAGCTTCCTGTTATAGCTAACGATACTCTTCAGATGGTGTTCCAACTAGCTGTTATAGCTAACAGCAATTAACATGACTATTTCAGCTAGATGTGACTACTGATAGTCACCTACAACACACTCACAGCTCATTATTTTGGAACTTTCTGATTACCCCTGTGTCCATAAACTTAACCAAAATATTCTACTTAATTAATAAACCATATTAACACAAATAAACTCTAGCTGCTACAACAAACTAACATTAAAATAAAACTGATTTTTTCACACAGAAACACAATAAAAATAAAATTACACAGTAAACTTTAGAGTTTCAACTATGTTTCTGTTTCTCTTTTAGGTTGTGTCTCACTTTATATATAAACATGATTACAATGCAAATATTTATACTATTTCTAACTATGTCGGTCATTAATTACTAATTAACCCTTCACTTATACAAAAATTGAATTATTTACAGTCTGACAGAAGTAAAAATCTGCGCTCCCTCTTTAGAACTTAGATGTGCTTTGGTGGCAGATAAAAATGGTTCTTCATATTTTAATAATCTATTATTTGTCAGAAAGTGTGGCAGTGAGTCTATTTGTAGCTTTTCAAAATTCTGGCGGTTAGCAGTTTCAGTATTCACTGTTTTAGCGGTTGCAATCTAGGCGGTGATGCCTCTTCAAAATTGTCACAGCGAGAGGTGGAGTAATTACTAAAGTCCAACATTCTCCCCCTTAATTACTACACTCAAAAAACTAACTTTCTATTACATCTTACAAACTCCAATGTTTTTCCTATGAAGCTCAAACAATTATTTTCCCAAAGGTTTTGTAAATAGATCTGCAAACTGGTTTTTTGATCTGCAAAATTCTACACTGATTTCATTGTCGTTTATTAGTTCTGGGATAAAAATATACCTTGTATCAATATTCTTACTTCTTTTATGAAAGATGTGATTTCTTGATAGTGCAATAGCTAATTTATTGTCACAAAAAATTTGAGTTGGTTCATTCTGTTCATGTTGTAACTCAGAAAGAGTTCTTCTCATCCATACAATTTGACATGCATTCATTATTGCTGCAACATACTCTTCCTCACTAGAGGATAGTGTCACTATGGGTTGCTTCTTTGATTCCCATTCTATTGATATTGATCCAAAACTGAACACATATCCAGATCTTCTCTTTCTATCATTGATATATATTGGATACAAAAATTTGTTGTTCTAGCAATATATCTTAGAATTCTCTTTCTAGATTTTTAGTGGGTGTTCTTTGGTGATTCCATAAATATTGAAATCAAACTTACTGCAAACCTTATATCAGGTCTTGTTGTAGTTAACTACATTAGACTTCCAACCAATCTCTCATACAATGTTGGATCAACCTTTGACCCATAATCCTGTTTACTGAGTTTTGTACTAGTTGCAATTAGAGTTACAACTTCCTTACAATTCATCATTTTGAATATTTTCAATACATCATTTTCATACTTAGTCTGGCTTATAAGAATACTATCTTCATATTGTGTTACTTCAATGCGAAGGAAATATTTCATCATTCCTAAATCAGTCATCACAAATTTTGTTTTCATGGATTTCTTAAACTCAACTATAAAAAGATCTCCAGTGAATATCAAATCATCCACATATAAGCAAACAATCAGTATTTTACCTTCTTGGTTTACCTTTGTATACAATGTTGTCTCACTTGGACTTATGTTGAATCCTCCACTATTCAAGTATTCATCAATTCTATTGTACCGTACTCTAGGTGTCTGCTTCAATCCATACAATGCTTTCTTCAATATGTAGACCTTATCTTCTTGTCCATCAACTTCATAACCTCGAGGTTGTCTCACATAAACCTATTCTTCTAAAGTTCCATTTAAAAATGCAGACATTACATCCATTTGATGTAAAAACCATTTATTATGAGAAACAATAGTTAATACCATCTTTATCATATCAAGTTTGGCTACTGGTGCAAATGTTTCATTATAATCAATACTAGGTTGTTGACTAAACCCCTGAGCTACAAGTCATGTTTTATATTTTTCAACATCACCATCAGCATTTAACTTAGTCATATAAATCGATTTGACACCAATACAATTTTTATCTTCAGGCACATTTACAAGATCCCAAGTATTATTTCTTTCTATGGAATCAATTTCTTCATCCATTGCTTTTATCCAAACATCATTTTTAACAGCCTCATCAAAATCTACAAGATCACATGCTATAAATGCAAAAATTGAAACTTGATCTACTTCTTCATTTTGATCATATAGTTCTCTTAAACTTCTAGTCTTCTGACCTCTAACTATGTTCCTTAATGATGTTAATGTAGGATTTGATTCATTGCTTTCCTCTGATCTTGTTCCTTGTCGTCCACCAACATTTGATGGTTCACCATGTTCATGCATTCTGGATGTTCTGGCTAGTGGCCTTACTATTGTTGTATGTGGAGTTGACTATCCTTCATGTGTGACCTGTTCATCTTCTTCATCTTCTACATGTGATACAACAATTTCCTCGACAATCAATTTGTTAATTCTCCCATCCTATGCTTCTTCTTGCTTAAAGATTACATCGTTGCAGATAACATAGTTCTTGGTGATGGGATTATATAGTCTATATGATTTATATTCTACACTATATCCAACAAAAATACATTTCTGACTTCTGTCATCTAACTTTCTCCCCACATCTTTAGGTACATGTGCATAAGATACACAACCAAAAATTATTAAATGAGATATGTTGCTACACTTACCACTTCATGCTTAGTGTGGAACATGATCCTTCACACTCTTCATGGGGCTTCTGTTTAGAATGTATATTGAACAAGTAACAGTGTCTCCCCAGTATTCATTTAAAATATGCTTCTCCTTCATCATACTTTGAGCCATGTTCATAATGGTTCGGTTCTTCCTTTTTGCTACTTTGTTTTGCTGTAGAGTGTAGCGAGCAGTAAACTGTCTTTTAATTCCATAATATTTACAAAATTCCATAAACTCATTTGACATATACTCACCTCCTCTATCTGATCTCGAGACTTTAATAAATCTGTTACTCTCTTTTTCATCCATAGCTTTAAAAATTTTAAACACATCAAATGCTTGAGATTTTTGTTTCAACAAATACACCCAAGTTTTTCGAGTGTAATCATCAATGAAAGTCATAAAATAAACATTACTAGTCAAAGAAGGTGTTTGCATCGGCCCACGCAAATCTGTGTGTACTAGCTCTAACGTTCTTCAACAATGTCTTGGTATTCACACATGTATGAGTATTTTTACAATATAGTCTTCACGACTACTTTCTTCTTAGGCCCATGGGTTCCATTATGAGGTCTTAGGATCCTTACCTATGGCTAGTGGAGGGTAAGGGAGGCCTCTAACACTTACCATCATCAGCATCATAATCATCATCATCCTCATCATCCTAATCACCATCATAATCATCATCATCATAGTCATCCTCATCATCATCATCATCCTCATCGTCATCATTATCATCATCATCATCATCATTGTTCCTCATCATCGTCGTCATCATCATCACCATCACCATCATTGTTCATCATCATCACCATCATCATCATTGTCATCATAGTGATCATCATCATCATCATCATCATCATCATCATTGCCATCATCATCATCACCATCATAGTCATCATCATCATCCTCATCATCGTAATCATCATCATCATAGTCATAGTATTCGTGATGATCATCATCATCATCATCGTCGTCGTCATCATCATCATAATCATCATCGTCATCATTGTCATCATCATCGTCATCATCATTACCATCATCATCATCGTCGTTGTCATCATCATCATCATCATCATCATTGTTCATCATCGTCATGGTCATCATCATCATCATTGACATCATCATCCTCATCATCGTAATCATCATCATCATCATCATAATCATCGTCATCGTATTCATAGTCATCATGATAATTATCATCATCATCATCATCATCATCACCACCCTCATCCACATCATCATCATCATCACCATCATTGTTCATCATCATCATCATCGTCATCATCATCATCAGCAGCAGCAACATCATCATATTCATCATCCTCATCCTCATCATCATTGATCATCATCATCATCATCATGGTCATCATCGTCATTCCATTGAAAATTCTTGAAAATAAAATCAAAGCAAGGTTTCAACTAAACCTATCATCATCATCATCATCATCATTGTTCATCACCATCATCATCATCACCACCATCATTGTTCATCATCATTGTCATCATCGTCGTCATCATCCTCATCATCATAGTCGTCATCCTCATCATCGACATCGTCATCATTCTCATCATCATCATCATCATTGTTCATCATTATCGTCATGGTGATCATCATCATTCCATTGAAAATGATTGAAAATAAAATCAAAGCAAAGTTTCAATTAAACGTATCATCATCATCATCATCATCATCATCATCATTGTTCCTCACCATCATCGTCATCATCATCATCCTCATCCTCATCCTCATCCTCATCATCATCATAGTCATCATCCTCATCATCATCATCACCATCATTGTTCATCATCATGGTCACCATCATCATCATCATAATCATCAACATCATCATCCTCATCATCGTAATCATCTTCATCATTATCATCATAATCATCACCATCATAGTCATAGTCATCGTGATCAACATCGTCATCATCACCATCATTGTTCATCATCGTTGTCATCGCCCTCATCATCCTCAGCATCCTCATCATAGTCATCATCCTCATCATCATCATTGTCATCATCCTCCTCCTCCTCATCATCATCCATTGCAAATGCTTGAAAATAAAATCAAAACAAAGTTTTAACTTCACATATGCACACACACATGTTTAACGTGTACGTACTTCGAAGCGTGATCACCCTTCTAGTGCGTGCACGTTACGATTTAAACTACACGCACGGGTGATTTAAATTTAGAATTTTGGTGGGCACCTTTTTTCCAACCTACGTGGTGGATGACTTGGGTACTTTGGTTTTAGGTTCGGGTTGGCAAACCAAGTGGTTTGGACTGTCTTATGACAAAAAACATGTTTTGTACCACTTCTCCTATTTCATGGATGATTTTGCATATGCCACACTTGTCCACTGCTAATGAAAATTCACACACTTGTGTAACTATGTCTCTAGATTCTGAATATGTAATTTTTATTTAAATCTATTATCTTTTTCTATTTTTTATTTAATTTTAAATGGACAACGACAATATAACACAAAATGTATGTTATTTGCTTCGGCTATAACTTTTGATTGGATCATCTATTTAGAAAATGAAAAAGAACTCGCACAAGAAGACACAAAGACCTACATCCTAAAAGAAAATATCGTTCATTGACTGTATTAAGACTAAGATGTAGTGGACCAATGCTCGACCTTGTCATTTTAGGGCATCACTAACTTCCTTAATTTTAAAAAATATAACATGAATAAATATGGAAAAATAATGTTGCACTAAACACACCTGTTATCTACAACTCTATATAACTTTTTTCACAAAATTCCACAATTTACATACCAAATGAGTGGATTAATGCAAACATATTCATTATTTTTTTCGAAAAAAATAACATATCAACCTTACAAGAACCTATTTTTTGGGGATTTATACTTAGTTTCCATAAATAAAAGTTATATCTTCCGGAAGGTAATCTGATTTTCCACGTTTCATATTCTTATGCCATAATCCAAAAAGTTGTATTTTTTTTCACAAAATTCCACAATTTACATACCAAATGAGTGGATCAATGCAAACATATTCATTATTTTTTGGGAAAAAAATAACATACCAACCTTACAAGAACCTAGTTTTTTGGGATTTATACTTAGTTTTCATAAATAAAAGTTATATCTTCCCGAAGGAAATCTGATTTTCCACGTTTCATATTCTTACGCCATATTCCAAAAAGTTGTGTAGGTACCTCTAATATTGCTTTTTGACGTTCATACTTTTGTTTTTCCATAAGTCTATTGCAACGAATGCGTCAGAGGTGATCAGCATTAGCTTGCACCAACCCTTTTTTAAAATTACTTTTAAATGTCTTAAGATTACTTTTAAGACAAAATCAACCTCCAAATGTTTTTTCTTTTTTAGTTTGTAAAGTTACAATTTTTTTCTAAAAAACTGATTTTATGACATAGGTAAAGGGATTGAGATTTTTGCATGACGATTTTGCTCTCCCATAGGGTTTGTGAGTCTTACATGTGGGTTGTAAACGATATGTCCTCGTTGGTGATGATATACAAGGCCAAGATCGGATCTATTGTCTTTCCTACTCTTTAACGTTGATGGGCAGGTTGACTAATACATTATAAGATTAAAGACAACATATTTTGTTGTTAACTGCAGGTAATGAAACGAATAATTCTACCTTAATATTGTTGGTTAAGTTTTAGGCAAAGAATCCTCAATACTACCAATAAGTACTTTGAGGTATGTCAATATAAGAATTGATGTCTTGGATGTTTAAATAAGTAGTTTTTTAAGTTCATTAATTTGCTTTGTTTCATATTTACCAAGCAACGGGAGATTGCAGCTTCTAAAGAAGCACTGCCACTCCTTCAGTGGGTACAAACTCTTGTCCCATTGTGTGTAACAGGCAAACCATTATGGTATGTTGATTTTCTTAATATTTGTGAAGTAAATTTTTTTCTCCCTTCAACCCAATTTTTCCATTTGTTTTAAATTATGCTAAATTTCGCTCTCTCATAAAAAAAATAGTAATATTTTATTGTCCATGGCATGGATTGAGAGGCTGCAAAGGAAGAGGACACCTGCTGCTCCTGTAACCCATCCCTATTCTTAGAGAAGGCTAGGGTGTGAGGCCCCTTTTCTAGGGCATAGTTCAAATGGTTTTTTTTATTCTTTCCACAAACCAAGCGCACTCAAATTAGTCAAAGACAAATTGTTCTAAATTCAGTGAAAAAAAATCCAAACCATAACTTTCATGTTCATTTAGGTTATCTTTAATAGTTAAGGCAATAAATTTTACTACTAAATCTAGGTTTCTAGTTTTACACTTGTATAGCAGCTTTTTCATAAAGTTGGCTGGAATTTAAATAATCACATAATGTTATTTGTTACGCATTGTCTGAAGGCAATAAATTTTACAACTAAATCTAGGTTTCTAGTTTTACACTTGTATAGCAGCCTTTTCATAAAGTTGACTGGAATTTAAATAATTACAGAATGTTGTTTGTTAAGCATTGTTTTGGCCTGTTAAAGACTTGTAATTTGTGAGTAGTCTCGAGGGCATGGGAAGCTTAGACTGATCCTTCTTATAGTGATACTTTGGAAGTTATAAACACTTCAAACATGATAATTGTGCAATACATAATTAGGGAGTGTTATTACTCATGTTTCTTTTGTTAACGCTTTGTAATTTGTGAATGCTTTGAAGGGCGTGGGGAATTAGAGAGACCTTTTTTATTGAGTTATAAACACTTCAGACACAATGAATCTTTTGTTATGGATAGATTGTAATTTTAATAATAGTAACATTTTGTGTGTAAAAAATTAAAACAATAAATTTATTTTATTACAAGTGATAAAAAAATAAAATTAATACAAGTTATTTACGATAAAAACTATATATTTTATATTAATTTAAATTGTTTAAATAATTAAATATAATAAATTAGGTAAGATTAAAACTCAGACCTATGGATCGCACTCAATAGGTAGTAGACGTACACTCTCAACAAGCTATACAGAAAATACTTGTTTACTACCATTTAAAAAAAAGGCACAGAGGAGAAGAATACATTATTTTTTCAAATCTAGTTGTTCGTATGAAACTTTTCCTTTTGAATGAATGTGATTACACCTCATTGTCTTGTCTTTGACTCAATCACTAATGTGACTACGCCTCAGTGTCTTTCACTCGTTCACGAGGAAACATTAAAATTATTGGGGAAATTTAGATATTATTTATGGTGGTTTGATTCACATTGAATTGGACTGTAATTATTAATGTTTTACAAAAATTTGGAATAGATCTATTTCTATTGAAATGTAAATATTAATTTTTTACAAAGATTGGAATAGATCTATTTTTATTAAAATGTAAATATGCAGCAGATTTTACAGCACACAGCTATTTACAAAGTTTGATGTTAGTTTGATTTGTACAATTACAACCTCATGTGATCGTTATATTTGGCTCAATGTTTGATAATTACAATTTTGTGTGTATCTCTTCTTGCATAGAAATTATACTACAATTTTCTTGTTCTATATTATAGAACACATTTAGAGCTCGTATTGGTATTTCTACGGAATTGGATAGTCAATTTTCATGTTATTATTTATGACTTAGTATTTTTTAGGTTAGTTATAGTGAATTAAGATCATTGAAATATTCAACCATGAGGAACTAGTATCTGTACTTTTATGGAATTGGATAGTTAATTCTCAGGTTATGACTTATAACTTGGTAATTTTTAGATTAGTTATAGTGAATTAAAATGATTTAATTAGTTACTTTTAATTTAAATGCATTTATTCTAGGTAAATTTAATTACTTTTTATAAGGTTAAATTAAAGTTAATTACATTTTATGAAGATGATTATCGATTGGAAAGGTGGATGCCAAACATATTCTAGGTAAATGTTGATTCTAAAGTTTAAGTTATTACATTTTATTAAGGTGATTAAGAAAGTGGTTGCTAATTTTTTATGCAATATTATTATACCTAATAAGGAACATCATTTTTTATATGAATTGAATTGCATTTATATTTTAGGTATATATAAAGAGGGAAATCATTCATCATATTAAAATTGTAATTAATTCCTATATTTCTTTCACATGATTATTTTGATTATTATTTGAATTAGTTAATGATAAATACTAGCAAGAAAAAAATATTGAGAGATAATCTATACATTCCATTTTAATAACATTGGCTATAGTGTGGATGATGATTGTATTCTATTTTAATGCTAGCTATTTTTAGCCAAAAAAAATGTCATTTGGATGGATATTTAAATAATTAGATAGCCTTAATTAGGGTCACATTGTTGTTTGGATGAATGTGGTAATTAATTCCACTATATGTTCTAATTCTTAATGAGGATGATTATCATTGAATATTCTTATTCTATGAGTTTATTGTTAATTAGGTTGAATATCATAGGATAAGGATGGTAGTTAATTCATATAGTGATAACTTATATTGAGGGTAATTGTCATTTACATAAGAGTGATAGTCAAATTGTATCTAGCTATCATTAATGAGGGTATGAGATTATAGGTGAAGTGTTTCCTTATTTTATAAAAACCAAAAAAATAAATTTAACATTTAAGAAATAATATGGATTTAGGTAAACACATTAATATTTTAAAAAATTATGGATAAAGGACTAAAATTAATATTTAAGAAAAAAATAATTAGTATATATTTGATAACACTCAATTATTATTAGGTGTTTCACAACAACTTAAATCTCTCTCATTGAAGTCTTTAAAGGATGTTAGCTCAATGGTAGAGCATCTCCATTAATCGAGGAGGTTGGTGGTTAGAATCCAATGTGCTCTATTATAAATTGATATAATATAGGATTTTGTAGTTTAATCTTTAGTTGGTTTTGTTTAAATGATTGAATAAGACATTGTATTATATAGTGTCTTTAGAGAGACAAAAAGTATATGGAAAAGAAAAATTTGAGACAATACAATTTTTTTTTCAAGAGACAATAGTTTAGGACAATAATTTAAGAAAATCACTTAAAGACAATATATAAGACATTACACAATCTTATTTTGTCTTTATTTAAGACATTACACAATTTTTTTTTTGTCTTACATAGAGTCAATAAGTCAAGACAACAATTTAAGGTATTCTCTTAAAAACATATTTAAGATAATACAAAGGTTTTTTTTTCTCAAATTAAGACAATTTATTTGTGTTAAAACCCCTTTTATGTAGTAGTAAAATTTGATAAATGCTTGTAATTCAAACTGAACAAATAAAAATTAAAGAAAAATTGTCATTTGAATGCTAATAATTATTAATAAATTTAATTGATGAATCTCAAAACACAAAGATTAGAAATAAAACAAATCTATCGTGGCACATGTTTATAGTAACATGTTTAGATCTGGTTTGGTTTGAATTATGGTAAAACTTGTTAAATTCTTTGACTTCTTGATCAAGAGATTGAGAGAGGGAGATTGACAAAGAGGGTAGAGTTCCAAATTTTATTACATTGTTTATGTTTATTCACTTTATTACATTGTTAGACTTCTAACAATAAACCTCGTATCATTTATTCATTGCACCGTATTATTCATTTATTTGATACGACAGTAGCTCAAATTTCTCGACGTGAAGTTGACACTAAGTTGCATAGGGCGTCTGATTGTTGCAGTCGATGTTGGAGCCATAGCTGACGCCAAGAATGTCGCAGTATCTCTTGTAGAAGCCGATGCGGTCATCCTGCTTAGGGTTGCTGCCTTTTCCGCACTCCAGCCCACCGTTAATGATGTTGGTCACCAATCCATATCCCGCTGCTCTCCCGGCGGCGCTGTCGCCGCCGGACGTACTCCATGTCCCCGTCATGACGTCGTGGCAGGATGGCTTTGGAGATTGCGCGGTCATCCAGAACCAGATCGCCGTCTTAAAAGAGACCGTCGAATCGCTAGCAACAATGTCTGGGTTGTTTATGCCGTCGAACCCGAGAGCATTTCCGGCCGGTCCATAGTTGTAGTTCCTGGTAGATAATCAATACGCACAATAGCCAGGGATTAAAGGTGATCCGTGCAAGGAATAGATGAGAAAATTTCTATATACTTGACTAACCATGATAATTGAATGGGTCCTCGTCCGTAGTAGCTCTTTTCAGATGCGCAGGGCCATTGTGAGGATGCCCGGCAGTACTCGGCGGGAGGAGGATTACCTTGCTCCTCTTTAAAGCAGTAACCCCACGCATACGGGCCGTCTGGCGCTGACGGCCACCCGCCTGTTCAAAACCAACTTCTTTAATACAATTTCTTCGCCAACTAAAGGAAAAACCAGATCGGAGAATGAAATGAATGTTTATGCATGGAAGTGTATGAATTACCAGTGGTTTCGTGGGAGGTTTGGCCAAAGAAAGCAGCGAGCTCTCTTTTGTTAGTAGTGAGATCACTGGCGGTGCCAAAGCCGGGGAAAGAATTCGCAGCCGCAATGAAGGCGGCGTATGAGTAGAATCCATTGGCTTTGCATCTGGTGTCGTCCTTGTACTTGAGCATTTGATTGAAAAGATCTTCCGTCATGATGGATGCAACTCCCTGTCCGCTGGGCGTGGGAGTCGGGGTGGTGGGGGTAGAACCTCCTCCACATTGGCTTTGGCAATCTTGCCCACAATGGTCCTGCGTGTTGCCACACCATCCCCATTTGCTGCAGCACAAACCTCCTGGGCAAAGCGCTCCGCCTGCTTGCTGTCCGCAGTCCTCTCCGGAAACCGAAGGCAAGCTAGTGATCATCGCCACTACAGTGAAGATCGCTAACGTCGTCGGAAGAAGAAGGGAACTCATTTTCCTGATAGTCCCTGCCATATTTAACCTACAATTGTTTGCAAACTGTGGTGATAATCGAAGTCGGAGACCCCTCCTTTTATAGCGAAAATTTCCACGACGGGCACAGGAGGACCGATTCCGGCCGCCCCGCTCACGTCTATTCTTCAACTAATCTTATCAAGAAAAGATGAAAATCTTCTCGATTGAAACCCCGAATAAAGCGTATAAATTTGATAACGAGCTCAAGTAAAGACGATCATGTTCATGAATATAGATTATGTTCGTGTTTTGGAACCATCTGAGAAAGACCAAATTATAAAAGTTTATCTTCCCCAGAAAAGGGAGGTTCTCATGGAAAAGCATGTTATCAAATCTGAACACGATTTCTATTCATTAATTGAGTGGTGCATCATGGACTACAGAATAACTGAACAGCTAGATAAAGGTGGGGGCGGCCGCGGCCTATTCAAGCAACAAGCATGTGCGGACTCAGTCGTCCGCATTTGGGCGATTACATGGAACGATGGCGCAAGGGGTTATATTGAATTCCTCTGACCGTCCATGTTTAAGCCATATAACATATACCATAGCTTTGGGTATCTAGTTCATAACTTTGCGTTTCATTAATTGCCCATCCCCGACTGTAATTCGGCAAAACTTAAGTAACAGACAGACTTCTTCCAGGGGAGTGTGCCTGTGATATTGGAGCCCTTGGATGAGAGATCCAACCGTTCCAATCCCGTTGGATCCAATCGACAGGTGCCAATCTGAGAGTTAACAGGTCAAATTGAAATGAAGACCGTTATTAACATTGCACTAAGTTCACTACAGACATTCTTTCATTCTTTGAACGGTCGCGATAACTTTCACGCATATAGTTCTTAAAAGAAAGTTTATTTAAACATGTAGGATTTTTAAAATATTTAAATACCTATTTTTTTAAATTATTAAAAATATGTATGGTTCTTAAAAGAATGTTTATTTAAACTTGTGGGGTTTTTAAACTAGCAATTGCCTCAAGAAGGTGCAATAATAATTGGTGTAGAATTGGTGTACTTATGTTTATCAACATGTGAACAAATTTTTTTGTAGCTTTATTTGGGTGAATACAAGAGAGAAACAAGGGCTTCCATCATATTGGCATACACCATCTATTGCACTCCCAAAGACTAATCTCTTTGTAGCTTTATTTGGATGAATATGAAGAGAAACAAGGGCTTTCATAATATTACTTACAACATCTATTGCACTTCGACCACTTCCAAAGACTAGGGTTGATGGGAATTAATAGAACCCATGAGATGACCTATTGCACTCCCAAAGACCAATATCTTTGCAGCTTTATGTGGATGAATATAAAGAGAAACAAGGGCTTCCATAATATTACTTACAACATCTATTGCACTTCCACTTCCAAAGACTAGGGATGATGGGAATTAATGGAACCCACAAGATGACCATAAAGATCATGGTTTAGAGAGGATCCAACCAAGGATTTGCATAAAACAAGCCAATGAGATTGAATTTTGTCCATAATCTGCACATGCCACAAACAAGACCATAATGTTGTATATGTACTAGAAACGTAAGATGGTTGCATAAAAACAACTAATGAAATTGAATTTTGTCAAGAATCTGCACAAACCATAAACAGGACGAGTATTGTGTCTACAATAAGAAGGTAAGATGGCACACCATGAATGACTAATAAAAATTTTGAAAAAATTGCAAATGAGATAGAAGTGTTTGCATGTTCTTTCTAGATTGGAAGGTGCTCAATAGGCATCTAGCCAAACTTCACTTGGCATCCTCTCATTTGTGCAAGCGCATATAACCAACATGTCATGTTTGTTCATTGAGCAACGTATTGATTAAATCTTTTTATTTTGTGATATATAGCGATCCCTCCTTAATAGAATATGACCCATGAAATCCTTAGACTCGAGAAATCTGGTTGTCTCATAAATGACCAACAAGTGACTTGGGGGTATTGCCACACTCTTATCTAACCTACATTGGATAGTCACCTAATAGTTCCCAAGAATGCATTTGGATTTAGTACACTAAAAAATGGTAATGGTAGTTGTTATGTTGCATCTCCCAAGGACTATGTCATAACACAAATACACTAAGTCAATAGATAAATATTACAATATATGTAGCAAGAGTACATACAAATTATAAGCATTTGTTTTAGTCCTAAGGTTGTCTCGCTATCATAATTATAACTAACTATAATTTCTTACATTATTGTTAAGTATATAACGGATCTTCGCTTTGTAATTGCGTCAACTATTGACATTTTTGATATTACAAGATGCTTTTGATCATCATCATAGTAAATGTGCTCTTCTCCATTTTAGGAGTATACAATGGAATATAATTGATTTATAATACTTACAATAATATTTTTAAGTTGATATATCACACATGGGAATATCTATTCTACCAAAGTCATCCATGATTGCAGGTAGTTCCTCCCCTGTGAAATGACACTTTTGTAAAAGGAAGGCAACCCAAGAGGAGAAAAACATGGAGATTTGAACCTTTGTGGGATGTATGAAATGCTTAACAATAGTTTTTAACCCTTAAGATCAAATTAAATTGAGTTGACACATCACACATGAACCTACAAATGTACATGATATATATTATTACTCAATGTTGTGATTGAGTAATAAAGTGGATGTGCTTTAACCATGACAAAGTGCAAACAAGCTCTCAATGGAGATCCTATCTAAAAATTCATTACATTCTCTATTAAGATGGCTATTTGAGAGAACTACATCACTTATATTAGTAAATGCAAACATGTCAATTCCAATGAATTCCCTAATTGCATTATGAATAGACCATGCCATACTTTGATTTTGTTAGAAACCTTCTAAGATTGAAATTATAAAAAAAATATTGATGATAGAAATAAACAATAACTAATAATGAATTTCCTTGTTTCTAAGTGCTCTAGAACCAAAGAAATTAAAATCCTTACACTAACTACTTTTTTTTGGTCAAAGTTATGAATAAAATATCTTCGACTAGAAAAGCAATCCCTTATTTGTACATACTTCACATGAGCATTTTCTTGGAAGGGTAACAAGAAATAAAATCAAACTCAAAAAATGATAATACGGGTTTGGAATATTAGATAACATAAAATAAAGATCATAAAGTTCACATGTCAATTGTCTATTAGACAAATTGCAAATGCATTGATATTGTTGTCTTTTTCATCCAACTTATAGAGATGTAGCAATTTCTTTCTGCATAGCTAACAAAAAATACTTTAGAAAAAAAACATTTATACTTTTATCTTTCTCATCCAAGTTACTAGCTATGTAGCAAATTCTTTCTACCTAGCTAACAAACAATACTTTGGAAAGAGAAACAACTTCACACCCAAAGAATCAAAGTAGAGAAATGAACAAAATCTTTTGAGACATAGAAATTCATTCTATATATAAGTAGATTGCTATTGTGTGCTACGATGTGAAATGCACATAGTTGAACTAGCACACACTCGAAACAAGATAAAAATGCAAGCGAAAATATTAGAAGTAGACATATATAATTACTTATCTCGATTTACCCTCATATTTGGTCTTCGTACTCTTGACGGGTTCAACTCTTAGCATATTATCTTTGAATTGCAAACTCCCTATCACCTTGTTGGTGTGTCTTGTACCTATGATGGGATTCCAATGAGTGTATTATCAACTCTATTGTACATTGGACTCTATGGTCCCCGCTTTAGGAGCATCCTCCGTGAAGATTCCAATGAGTGTATTATCAACTCTATGGTTCCCCACTTTAGGAATATCAACTAATAGAAATGCTTTGTGATAGCAAACTCAAAATTCTATCAACAATGAAATTCTTGATGTTCATTCACCAATATTGTTAGTTAGTTTGAACTAAATATATTTATTATTTACAAATTCAAATTTACATTGTTCCAACTAGATGGAAATAAAATTGAACTTGAATAACAACAAGAAAAATGAAATTACAATACTAACTTATTTCTCTATTAATCATGACTCTATTTGTACTTGAAAAAAATCCTATCTAACCCATCCAATTGATGGAGGTTGTTCCTTAACTTTGTTGTTTTCTACATGTCATTTTGTGGGACTTCTAATTCTAAAACTATGCTAACTCGTTAACCTCTATTTGTACTTGAAAAAAATCCTATCTAACCTATCCAATCAATGGAGGTTGTTCCTAAACTTTGTAATTTTCTACATGTTATTTTTGTGGGAGTTTTAATTCTAAAACTATGCTAACTCGTTAAACTATATTTACAGTAGAAAACTTGGTAAGGCCTATGTTATTTCTTCTTTTCTTAACTTTATGTTTCTTCCTAAATTTTGACTTGCGGGTAGTGTTTGCAGTCTTTATATTTATACATATAGTTATACACTAGAGTAAACATATACAACAAAATGTAGTTGTTTGTCTCTATAGAGAAGAGAGGTTATCTCGTAAGGTTTAGATTCTTGGTCGTGTTTATATATTATATGTATATATATGCAATTATACAATAAAGTAAACCTAACAAAGAAGGGAGCTTCGTTATATAGAGAAGGGAGTTTCTTTATATAGAGAAGGTAGTTGCTTGTATGATTTTAGTGTTTTAAATATATAATTAAAAATAAATTTATGTGAAAGTAAACAAAACGCATATAACATGTAATGTTAATTAACAATTTTAATTTCATAACCTCCACTTAAAGTCCTTAGAATCTAAAGTTTAAGCGAGAAGGAAAACACATATGGTGTTGGGATTGAAGACACATAACATGACATTGAGCATGTAATTTGGAAAGGAAAAAACTATCATATAATTGAATATTCATGTTAGAACATATTTCATTTCCAAAATAATTATAAATATATGTACTTGTTAAAATCAAAGTTGCTTAATTATTTTATTTTATTTTATTTTTTCCATATCCCCAGCTTCTAAACACAACTTAGACCTTCTTAAGCTCAAGTTACCCACCACAATCCCTCACTATCTTTCTAACCTTCGAATACTGGATTCTGCAATTCTAACTATATATTTACAATTTCAAATTTCAAAATGAATAAACCACCACCTTAATCATTATAAATGTGAATTCTAAAGCTAAATGTGAATGATAAAGTAAACATTTCACCACTTAAATAACTCTAAATGTGAATACCAAAGCTAAATGTGAATGATGAAGTTATTTGTAGGACAAAATTACAAAGCCTCAACGTGTTGGGCTTGAAGGCACATAAAACAACATGACTAACATACAACAAAACTAACATATGACACTATTGACTTGCATTGTGAATACTATTGTATCCTTAAATCATGTTTTGTATTCCCAAGAGGAATCCAAATAATTTTCTTACACTATGATCCGATTTTTCCTAAAGAATCTACCTAGATGGGAAATGGATGTGCAATATTATAGCATCGAGGAATATTCCCATGTTCTTGTGAAGAAAACGAATTCATGGGGAGAAGAGCCCAAGTTAAGTAGTTTTCTTTTGATCCGTTGGGCGTGATAAAATGGGAAGAAAACTACGACATAGATAAAAATTCCTAACAAACTAAAAATAATGTTTTTAAAGTAAAACTAGAAACATATATCATCCGTTAATAGAAGAAAAAAAGAGAAAACTCTAGTTCCACGCAAAATATTATGAAAATTGTTTGATGAATACAATCTTGGATCAAAGGTCAGCTAAAATACTGTGTGAAACACAACTAGAAAATACAATAGGCTTAGCCTCAACAACAAAACAAACTTCTATAAGCTCGATCTCTTCAAGGAGATAAAGACTCAATATAACTACTTCAAGTAGTAAGATCTATCACCTAACATGTTATGTGACTTGAGGAGATCTGAAAACATTGACACATGTCGATAACTGAACACTAAACCAATATCAACTTGTTTATAAGGAAATGAGGAACAATGTGGACATGTGCAAGAATAAAGCTACATATACAACTAAATAAATACTTTCAACTAGAATTGAATGGTTGAATTTTGCAAAATGCTAGAGGACTAATTTGCAAACATTTATTGAAAGAGAAATATTTGGATTGCAAAGGATTTCATGCAAATAATTTTCAATTGTCGTGGAACTTTAAAACACATTAATAGAAGAAGGATGGAATGGAATAGGTGATGGAACACTAAAATGAATAAATTAATAGAACAATGGTGGAACATGTGGCGATATCATATCCATATGATTTAACTTTATCTAGTCCAAGGAAAAAGAGAAATTGCTTAAAGATGAACTAATAATTGAAAAAGTAAAAGAAACGGCTCTTTTAAGACATTAAAAACAAATCAATAAAACGCATTGTTATCTTGAAAAAGGGGAAGTGAAGGGGTTGTGTGGAAGAAGAGAGCTCTATTTCCATTTATAAACATATAAAAAGAAAATTCCATACAAGTGTAGAATCACAAATCAAAGTAAATTCTTTCAAAACGCCATGATCAATCAACATAAATAAATTGATTTCTTTACATTATACAAATTTTGCTCACATATAGAAGCCATATAAACAAAATTTTATTTAATTATGACTTCAGGGAGAAGTTTAGCAATTTACTGAAGCTGATGCCAAGTCATGTCCTCCCAAATCAATTCAATTCAGTGCAATCGATTATAACCTCTCGACTGGTATAGTTCAAAACAATTTTTTGGCCTTTGGAAGCAGACTCTCCAAAAGAGGATTATGAATGTGAGGAACATGCTTAGATTCTCATTCAGGCATCAACAATGCTTATGCTTTGGCAAGAGCTTCACTATCACCAACATGTAAAGAAAGGTAATAGAGAAGAATCAACATCGAAAATTGAGCCATCCCTTCAACAAAGTATACAAGTTGAACCAAATGCAAGGGTGGCCTTTGAATCCTCCATAGATAGATCATTTTCCCTGTAGGAAAACGTTTTGATCTACATGTTTCACAAAGAGAAGAATGAACCTGTTTTCTCTAGCTGGGAAGGTTCGAGCAAGGAATCCAATTGATTTTATGCAAGGACACAAAAGTTGAGCTTCATATTCATCTTCTTGTATAATTATGATAAGTTGGTCAAGTACCAATGCCTTAGTAGGAGGAGAGTTGGTCTTAAACATAGATCTTCACAAATCAGGATACTCCTCTACTAAAGTTTCAATTTACATTGAACTACCATGGTTGAATTATACTGCACTTCACCTTTTCCATTTTCTAATAGTGTTTCCAATCAAAGAAAGACCTTGGACTCCATTATACATTTAAAATTATTTATGTTGTTCTTATATGTTTTTGGAGAGCCCTAGTGGCTTCCACCTTCATTAAGGTATTTACTAATGGATCCTCGACTTCCTTACCTTTTAGATTCGTGCATGTTAAAGAGAGCATTCCTACATCTCTGCAAGTTGCATATTTGGTGCTATGATGATGTTGGGGATTTGGGAAATCACAATTATTGTGAAGGTAGAGAGCATGAATATGAAGCTGAGTTTGAGTTTGAGTATGACAATTATTATCTTTGGATATGAGACTGACAACAGATTGCATGGCCATGTCCATGGGAATGATATCACCAAATGACCAACAAGTGACATGATGACATCATTCTAGGAAAAATGCTCCTGCGAGTCAGGAACATTGGATATTGACTCAGACAAAGCCCAGGAAACCATGATTTGGAGCTTCATGGGACCACTGTCCTTTAATACCTTAGAAAAAATAGAGCACACACTTTCATAACCCCAAATTTCATAAAAATTTAAAATTTTTAAAATGACATAAAATGTTTGAAATCGCAGTTTAGTAACTGCTAGTGGTTAGTGGAAAATGAAACAATTTAACAATTTCTAATGATTGGTTTCAAATACAGAAAAACTAATACAACTTTAATTTTTATAAGTTATATAAAAATGAATTGCATTTAGTTGCTGCTAGCTGTACTGATGATTTACTTTTTGTCAAGTAACCGAGAAACCATATTTGAAATCGAGGCTTACTTAGCATTCTGCTCACTCAATGGATTGCTGGTTCTTACAGGTTCAGCAGGTAAGCATTTGATCAAGTAGGATTTTATTTTGAATTAAGTTGAGAAGTACTTATTTAGCATGATAAGGTGCTTGTATAAAAATTGATTAATAAGATGCAAGACTCCGATGAGGTAAAGTAATTTCCTTTGTTGTTTTGGATATATGACAGTATTTATATTTAAGCCATAAAGGTTATTACTTAATGCCATTTTACAAGAATGAGTTCTGCCAAGGTTTCTTTCTATCGTAAAGATTATAATACCTAGTCAGTTATAGATTCTTACAGTGAGCATAGAGCTCATGATTGTGTCATAAAATTTCTTCTATTGTACCATGATCTTACTACTATTGTCATGTTTAAAAACTAAAGTGAATTGCTCTGTATGTATGGACATAATCATATATTTTTCAAAGGTAAATTTTACAATAAGTTGTTAGTTTTGTTAAGAGAAACTCTTGCAATGAGGTTTGTCTTCAGTCTCTTTGAAGACTCCTTCATTTATCGACATCGAGTTTTATGTGAAAAGTTTAGAGCTATTATTTTATAAAATATATTGTAATTAACAACATATCTATACTCTAATTCTCCCTTACTAGTTGCGAAGAAATACTTGTCAACAAGTTTGATTTTTTTACAAATGCGATTATCTTCTTGCATAGCTAGTGGGAAAGTTGCGTACATGGTGTTATGTTTATAACCATAATGCAATTGTTATTGTATTGTTACAATACTATATCGAGTTATAATTTACTATACTAGGTTATAACAAAATACAACTTCTAATATAAGGTAGTTTCACCACCTAACTACTATTATCATATGGTTGAAATTAAAGGTAGAAAACATTATAGGTTTTATTCCTATAATATACTAGTTCTAAAGCATAGTATAAAAAATAGTATGATTGACATAGTAAGCAATCATGTGAACTGTCCATAAGATCGATGGCCAAATTGACATTATGAGCAATCATATGAACGCTATATTATAGTTGATAACATTAATTGTATTATTTGTTAATAATATTCACTTTTATACTATAGTTGAAATCATGGTTTATGTTATTGGCAATGATATAATCCATCCTCGGCGGTATGTAGCGTTGACATAGGAAACAACCCCCGCTTGGTTAAAATTTTTTGGAAGGCATGTGGTCTATTCTCCTCCATGCACTGGTGACTTATAAAGAAGTGAAACCCTAGTCCTTGGCATTTGGCTCCGAGGGTTTGTCAACATGCAGGTTGCACTATGAGGTTCTTTGCGGCCATGAGAGACCTACTCCTTTTCTGCTTGCTAGCTATGTATTATGTATTCATTGTAGAGTGATTTTGATACCAAGGCTTGTAGTCTCGATTTCTCTTGGGAGTAAATATTTACTATGCGAGTGGTCTTTACTTCCTTTCTTGGCATGAAGCTTATACATGGTTTAACCCTGTCACTGCTTGTTCCTTGCCTTGGCATCGTGGAGTCTGAGTGTTGTAACCTTGCTGCCTCTGTCGCAGGGTTGACTTGAAGTTTTCATTAGTTGGTACAAATGATATAGGTGGTCGTAACTTCTTGGTTTCGAACTCTTCTTGTTCACAGCACAGGTATACATTTCTACTTAACTCGCAATCCTTATTGCCCATGATTTATGAAGTTAGGGTTTAATAATTAACAATATTAGTTTTAAAGATTATTTGGTTTAAAACTTGCAGTCTATGCTGACATCTCTAGACTTGAATGGAAAACAGGCTCATCCTTTAGTTATCTTTGTGGGCTTTCAATCCGATAAACCCCGGTCTCGTCGTGGGTTCTCCCTGCTTGCGAAATGGGTTGGTTGAAGGTTCCTGTGGTTGGAAACCTAGGTGCAAACTCTTTGCTAGTTATGATTTTTAGTTTTTTGTTATTTCTCCATGTTTTATTTGAAAAACCTTGTGAAAAATTTGTTGGGTAGCACAAGCTTTTGAAGCTGTGATGTAAGTGTTGTTTTGGTGAAAATTGTTCAACCTTATGGCCTACAGATGTAGTACTGTTATTAAGTTTATAAAACCACCTCTATGCTCAAATTTATATGATCTCTGTCTCATTTGCTTTGGTTTTTCTATTCGAATTCTAAGAATATTGAAACTGTGAAAATGGGGTTTCCCTAACCTGTTAGTAATGAAATTACTATTAATATAAAATATTTTTGTATATTTAGTTTAAGAAAGAAGACTGTGAAACAGTCTAGTTGGTAAAGTTTGTGGGGTTTTTCCTTTCACGGTCAGTAATGTAAACTGGTTATAGCTTAAATGCAAAGACTTTTGTGTAATTGGTTTTATTAATAGAAAGGGTTTTGACCGTTGAATTCTTACAGGCTATAAGCCTACCTCGATTTGAGATTTATAATGCACATGGTTGTTATTCTTGCTTTACTTTGTTTGTTATATACATATACATTTTATTTATTACTACTCTGTAAATTATATTTATTTTTAAGCTCTGTATAGAAGATATTGTTAAATTCTAGAACTCAACTTTTAAGGGTTAAAAGAAATACTGTAAACTTTATAGTTTATGAAATTTTGTTTTTGCTTATAGTATTCTTGACTCTATTTTTAAGAAATGGAATAATGGAAGATAATATGAATTACAGTTGTAATTATGATGTTAACTCTGTAGGAAATGAAAATATTCTAACAGTTTTACTTCCAATTTTTAGTTAAGAAAACATACTTAGATTTTTTTAGTGCAGCATACTTAAAAACTAGAATAATCTCGACTCTCAATAATTTTTGTAAATTAAACAGGATTATAAAAGGAATCCTTAACTCCTAGGTAAGACATACTCTTGTTGGTAAAGTTAATATTTATGAACTGTTTTACAAATTATTTTCACAAGTTTTATTAAATATTAGTGTTTACTTTACTACTGTTAACTATAATATCTTTATTTTCTATCTGTATACTAATACTGTAATAATAGTATATTTACTATTTTCTTATACCTGTGTTTCCATTTAGTTTATTGAAGTAAAATAATAAGTGCAAGCAAAACATAGCACCGCTTTTTCAGTGTAGTTCATAAACATTGAAGTAAAATCTATTTCTATTTATATACAGATACAAGAATGATATCAACTATTTTCATTCTAATAAAAGAATCATTTCATTTACTTAAAACAATCCAACTGTGTTAGAGTACGACCTGAGTTCAAGTGTGGAAGAACACAGCTTGGAAATTTAATTTCTATCTATTTCACTATTTACATGATCATTTCCATTTCTATAAATAATCTATAAATTTTACTGAACTTAACATTACACTGTTACTTTTCATTCACAAACCCTAAACACTAGCAATGCCTGTAATAGATAAACTACGAATTATTTAACTGAAGACAGTAAAAAAAAAATAGAACATGTTGAGGACAAGATGAAAATAGATTAAGGAGGCCATTCCTCCCTACCAATCTCTTGGAGAGCACTCAAACAACGCTTCCTCAGGACCCCCAAGCCTGTTCCTCGTCTTCTTGGCTGAGAACTTGGTGGAGAATGCAACTGTAAAACCTCTGTCACCTGACTGGTTCAATTACCTCAGTAATAAAAATCTGCTCTCAGCAGTATGATCTTCAGCTTAAAAGCTGCAACTAGATCAATCTTAGCAGTTATCCCCTCAAACACATTCCAGACTCCCCTCCATTTAATTTCTCTTGAGTAAATTCATTCACCGTGAACGATCACTTCTCTAGAATGAATAGCCTCAACTCTCTTCAATCGAAAATTTTATAGAGATGCCTAGGTCTTTTGGGTCAGTTTTCATTAAATGAGCCACCTGCTCTGATTCCACTTTGTTGGGGAATCATGACCACAAATATAGGGAAGTTTCCACCTGCAACAGTTGGAACTGGTTTGAGGATGCTGCCACAGGTCAGTTTGCTCTCCACCCAGTCTCCTTCACCAGTTGACCAGTAAACACTCTTTTAACGGCTCTCCTAAGATGTTGTCTCCTCATTTATTTATTTATAAATAAAATATTCTACATTTACATTAAATACTCTTGAACCCACTGAGTCATCAATTACAACTTAGCATAAAATTTAACACAATCTTCCTCAAATCATATAAAATTGTTTTTGCAAATTGGGGCATGTGACACACACCTTGAATTACCTACCTAACGTGCTTAGGATCCTCATTGAATTTCTTGATGGATTTTGTTGTCGCTTACTTCCCTTCGAGGGTTCCTTCCTTGATTAGCTTGAGAAAGGGGTCGATTCATCCTTCTTTGAGGCTAGGACATCAAACTTATCCTTAGGTATACTCCACGTTTTCAACCTTGTTATATGTTCCCAAATAAATTCGAGCATTGGATCCTTCATTTCTATGGGAGGAAACCCCAAATGATATGTCCGCTCTTCTCCACTCACAGACGCATTCAAAATCCACATCACACCCTCGATTGGGAGGTCAACATCCTTTTATTGTGTTCCTTATAGGTAAACATAGCAGCATAAACATTGAAACTATTGACTTCTATATTCTTCCTAAAGACAAAACCTACTATAACTATGAGCCTACTGCCAAGAGCCATATGAGCTAACTATTTGTATACAAGAAAATGGCTAACAAAGAAGAGATTGAATGATTCAATTACCCAAGAGTCAAAGTCAGGATGCCTTGCTCATCCATCCTAAAAGGAGGGGGATAACATTGAAAAACACGTACATCCACCATTGAGACTAGAATTGGTGGAGGCCAAAGCTGGGCCAAACACTCACACCAGCTTAGAATTGTCGGAAGCTTCTCATTTTGCAAATACATCCTCAAATAGAGGTCGTTTATTTCCCCCTTCATATCATACATCAAAATCTCAAACTCTTGAGACATTTCCCATGCTGAGGGAAAAATGATTCCATATGCCCGAGCCTTCATGCCACTACTCCAGGCGTGTGCCCTTTCCTTCATAAGAGGCACTTTTAGAAAGTTGATAATACAGTCAAGGCCCTAGTTTAGGAGGATGCATAGCGTAATGAAGGGCACATGCAACAAAGCACTAAGAAAATGCAGACTTGCAGGACACCCAAATATACTTTCTTGCAGAACTCGTCGAGTTGATGTTGATAGGAATACAATGTGCATTAGGAAAAATGGACACAATGAACAACTAGTGGACAATAGAGTGGGATTCAGACAAAACACAAAAAAAAACACATAAATAAACATGGAGGCATTTTATTGCACAGATAAATGACAGATAGATGGTAGTTAATGGTTCATCGGAGGGACGACGAACATGTACAATGGTTTTCAAAAATCACCATAGAAAAAATTTATATTGGTATTAATATACATGTGACTTTTCATCACCTTGGGACTGAATAGATGTTCAGACTATAAATTCCATTTACCAACAAAAGATGAACTAAGAAAGCCAACGACAAGTAACCCTAAAATCCTTCCCATATTTGAGTATAGATAAAAATAATTTGTTGGCCACACACTTTATAAATGTACTTTAGATATAGTTCATGAACTTAACAAAAACTATGTTGAAAGACATTGATTTGAATTTAGAACATGACCATGGATTTTTTTTTCTCTCTTTCGAAATTCCAAAATCATATGAAAGAACTGTTGAGTTGTAACAAGATCAATCCTTTTGTTTCTCTCTCAATGTTCCAAAATCATCTTATGGTTGAAGAATGTTTTTTAAATTTGTTGGTCATAAATTATTTATATGATGGGATTAGAGGAAAAATATGTTGATCTCCTTGAATCACTAAAAGGACATAACCTTCCCTAACACCAAAATATGGGCTAGGATTTCCATAAAGTTGGAGTCATGAAAATAGGATAAATGTATAAAAATGTGGATTTATTTTTACGTTATATTTACATTTGGTTTTTTTAATAATTTATTTTTGTTTTGGGCTAGGATTTCCATAAAGTTGGAGTCATGGAAATAGGATAAATGTATAAGAATGTGTATTTATTTTACTTTATACTTACATTTGGTTTTTTAATAATTTATTTTTTAAACTATACTTGAAAAAATATATGTTCAATTACATAAAGATTATTTAAAATAATAATAATAATTTTATTTTAGAGAAATGAGAAAGTAAACATCATTTCCATAGACAAAAACAAAAAATGCATTGAGTGGTACATATTTTGAGCAATGTAATAATTTATATATAAGTATATTATGTTTTATTTTAAGATAGAGACACTGTCTTAACACATTAACAATCACAAGCACTTGGAGCAAATCTTTCATATTTATCTAGATCTAACGACGTCCTAATAAAAACAAGACCATTTAGATAGAAAGAAACTCTACATCACAATGATCAATACAATAACAACAACAAGCCACTTGTATTATTGCACATTATTCTATAAGACAAGTAGGGCATTAGTAATTTCAACACTCTCCCTTAAAAAGTAATTTTCTTAATCTATATGAGGTCACTTATTCTCCATTACCTTTTACTTGTTTAATGCATCAAATATTCCACAAGTAATTCAAGAACCTTCTAATCAACAAAGTCTAGATTTTTCCCAACATGGCATTTGCATCTTGTACCTTGATCAGACATCATCAATTGTCAATGTCCATATAAAGGAACAACCATCTAGCTGACTACATGGGTACCTAACCACTTAGCCACAAGTCTAGAGGATTTCATGTAGGTACATGGTTCATTCAACTTCTTATGAACCTCACCCGATTTCTCACAAAAATAAATTAGGTTTCTAGTCCTACCACACCTTTGAGAGTTTACAACCAACAAGGCCCACTCATAAAGATTTAATCAATACACACTACCCACTCCACCAAGTGTTAGTCAGCTCCATAATATATGGTTTTCACTATACTAAACAAATTATCCAATCATCAAGAGCACATGGAAAAGGGGTATGCATGCCTATCTATGGCTTACAATGATATGCCATTTTTATGTTGTATATATATATACTCTCTCCATACGATATCTTATGTTATGGTACAAGAACTATCACTAACATCTTTTGGGCCAAAATCTCTCTCTCTATAGAGAGAGAAACATTGCCTCCCCTCCTATAGTCTCATCATCTTAACTCATTAAGATTAATGACCTCCTTATAGTATCTCGATTTTTTTTAACCTCTAAATCTTCCTTGCACCAAACTTTCTCTTTAAACTTAGACATAATAATATTTTTAATTTTATGCATATTAATTATAAATATTGTAATATTTGTTAATTTAATAAAAATATTAATTATTATTTCATAATACAAATTGGATGTTTATATTGGTTAAGAGTTGGTAAAGAAACATGTAAATTGGATTTTTTTTACCCCATAAACATGTTTACGAAATTGACCATGTTTGAAACTGAAGACCTTCACTCGATTATGTGATTGAAAGGACGTGTCGCAACCAAAGTTTCATGAAGACGAAACAATGGGAATCCGAATAAAATGCTCCTGCCTTCCTTCCTACCCAATGTCTCTGTGTGAGTAGCGAATTCTAATTCGCATCCTACCTAGGTTATGTCTCTGTGTGAGTAGCGAATTCTAATTCGTATCCTACCTAGGTTAGATTTCTATTGCGGGGGCAAAATATTTTGCGATTGGAAACACAAGCTTATATATCTTGAGAATGGCGAAGCGACTGACTATGAGCCTGGCCTCATCCAAGATAGCCAATAATACCACCACCCCTAGGTTCCCAAGGTTTTCCACATTTAACCATCGTTCTTTTGAGAGATGGTGTAGGATCTCACAAGGAACGGTTTCAAACCCTTGGCAAAGCCCCCAACCGCCGCCTCCAACTGCTACTTGGAGAAATTTTCTCCTCCTCCACTTAGCCTTCCTGTCATTGAACATTTAAAGGTCGAAATGATCCATGTCTCCCTAGTTCTGATCCCATTCTCATCACTGATGGTTTTCCCTTCGATCGATTGGACATGGGAGGACGATACCTCTACGTCACCCATTATCTTGGATTACAGGGAGTTAGCGGAGAGAATCGTTAAGAAGAGGTCGCAGGCGGAGAGGAGGTTCTATGAGGAGAAGGGCGCTACCTTTCCTCTCTCTCCCACGTTCTATTCTCAGTCGAAGAAGACTCAATGGGATTCGAACTCAAGTTCTGTTGGTGCTATGTGCTACCTGCAACGCAGTCCCAGCTACGTGAAGTTGCCGCTCACAACCTTTATCAGCTACGTGAAGTTGCCGCTCACAACCTTTATCGTCTGCAGCCTGGATACTTTATGGATTTCTACCTCGGGAGTCTTGGTAGATTTTCCGATTTCGACCTCGGATGTGTACATAGACCATTCAATCATATATTGAACGTCAATCTTCAGAACAATTTATAATAATACATCGTATAAAATATCAAATCCCCTGACCCTGAAAAACCAGCGAATAACATAGCGGGTGAGAAGAAACGATAAAAAATGATGGACGTGGCAGACAAAAAATTGATGGACGTGGCAGTTAATGGTTCATTGGAGGGATGACCGAAGTGAATAGTGTTCACAAAGCTGACCTTAGGAAAGAAAAAGCCTATTAGTGTAAATATTTAAATACCTATTTTTTTAATTATTAAAAGTATGCTTTTTTAAGATATATATAATTTAATAATCATAAAAATAACTTTGATTGTTTAAAATATATCGGCAAGATGTAGAACAGTTGGTGGCGGGGTATGGTTGAGACGCCCCCTAAGCTGGAAGGTTGTCGGTTCTAATCCCGTTGGATACCAAAAAATCCAACCATGTTGAGGGTTGGTGCGGTCCAGGTCGGGTGCGATCCCCAGGTGATTTTGACAGCTTAGATGCCCCTGGTTCGTGGTTTCTTAGCCAATGGCAACTTTGCTAGTGAGGGGGGTTCCACCACTTTGCCGGAAAAAAAAAAAACCTTTGATTGTTTAAAATATGAATCAAAAGCATATTACTAATATATTTACGTGGTTAGGCGTTCTTTCTTAGGAGTGCTTTTGAAAAACACTATTCATCTTCGTGGTCCCTTTGGTGAGTAGATTAATGCTACATGTCTTAGCGGTTATCTATCGATTAGGTTGCTAAATGTCCATCGATTGGGATTTTGTCAAGTTCTTGGTTTCTATCACTTTACGAGGCTAGCACATTCCAAGAAATGGTTAAAATTGACGCCTGTATAGACATTTTTGGCTTTTTTTCACGTCAAATACACTTGGACGTGAAATTACCATATCAATGAGGAAGTCCACTTTTTTTTTCAGCTGTCAAATTGATGAGCACAAAGTGAGTATCTAGTTTTTTTATATTATATTATTATATATATATATAATATGTTACATAATAGACTTTAGAAATGTAGCATAAATTGATGCTCATGAATTATGAATTTATACATTGCTCAAGACACGGTCGATTGCAATTTGCGGCAGATTGCAGCATACGGGCTAACGTTGACACTGCAAGCATGGTTGTACATCCTGGACTCTGACACATGTTACAAAGTTACAACTTACTCTCATTATGGAATCGCATTATGTGAATTGAAGTTTTGTCCAAAGGGTTAGTTGCAGCTTGCCTCGGCCTCTCGCTCGACCTCCATAAAACCATTTCCATACTTCAAGTTCCAGGGTCTAATTTTTGTTCTGGATTTCGCAAGTTGCCTTAAGTCGCTACTCATGAGTGTTTTACAATTTGAGTAAGGTTTAAAACCCTAGAGCCTCGAGGCAGTCACATTATTTTTATGAGGCTGAGAGTCGAGACTTGAGAATTGAGTGGCTAGCTAGCATATCCATTGTCACGTAAAGGCCTAGAACTTGGAAGTTGGAACTAGAGTGTGAAAGGATGGAACCTGAAGGCTGCGGAAGCGGTGCCTAAGAATTTTATTGGGTTCGTTGGGTTCAAACTTGAAAGGGCCACAACCACCTCAGAAAACATTTAGAAATTAGGAGAACCAACAATTTCTTGGAAGTTGGAGGCTTGCAACAAAAGAGAACAAGGTACTTTTTGCACCGATTTTCTTCAACAAATTGCATGGTACATTTTGTAGCCTACCTATGGAAATTCATAGTATCATGTGAGTATTTTGAAAGTTTCCCTTTCCCGATGCAATTATTTTCTTTTCTTAAAATAAATGAATTCACCTGATAAGAAATAACAAAAAATAATTTAATGTCTGCTCAAATCTTAGGGACACTTTTTCTTGAAGGAAATCTGAGATTTGCATAGTACAGGTAAGGGTTTCTCATTCTGTCTAAATGCAAAGTATTTGTTTTATTTGTTTATTAGGAAAGTGCATTGAAGTTTATTACCCACATTAAATTAAGACATTTATAAGATTTGCTTGTTGCTTGTACGAGACACTGTCAAGCATTTTTTCAAAGATTAATTGAATTAAATTGAATTCTATTATTTTTCTTAAAGTATAGGGTGACTAATTCAAAGATCTTATAGTTTATTCCTATGGTTTACGTATAATAATGCTTTCCATGTATGCATATATAGGTTTTGCAAAGCAACCCTAAGTTGTGCATTTGGTTCCTATCATTTCTTTTTTGTTTGAAAAATAAGTGAAAAACAGGATGCAATTTATATTCAGTATGTGACATGACATTTGTAACACCCCAGTTTTGACCCCATTGCATTAAATGTACATGATGGATATATTGTAATGAATCATGGTGTGGAGCTAAAGGCAAAGCCCCACCATCGATTTGGTTGTGTTATGTTTGACGCTTGGAATCGTTGCCGATGGTATATTGTGATATATGACACATATTAGTTTCGACATCATGTAAATATGCATCTTGAATTAAATGAACCTAACTAGCTACGCTCACTACAACCATAATGAAAAGGGAATGATTTTCCTAAGGATAAGGGGGGGGGATTATCAAACTTTGAACCCATGGGGAAAAATCCATGTGTCAGCTGTTAAACCTTGTTTGATTTGCCCATCTTTCCTTGTCTTATACAACTACCATTTTAATGGTCTGTAGAGTAGTTGAGACAGTTATGGCTGGGGAGTGGAGTGTGGCAGGACTGTCAGTCCTTACCCACACACACACTCCACCAATAGATTGACCCTCATGTTTTGGAAAACCACCACCGCCATCACTCCATGTGGACTCTCCACTCTTGCGACTACACCATTCTCTCCATTGTCTATTTATCCTCACGCAGGGACGGTAGTCTGATCATTTTTCTCACGCACAAGCTTCTTTCCTATTTGGTCTCACGCAGCGAGCTGGAAGCCGTGTTCTTCACCCATGATTTTCCCTTGTGAATAAGCAATTCATGTTTTGTGTGTGGATGTTTTTCCATATGGATTTTGTGGGTTGTGTGGGTGTATGCTTTCCTTACAGACTGGTATGGTCGTGTAATTTGTTCTCGACACTTCAATGTTGAGATCGGGGCTATTGTTCTTTCTCTGATTTGTGGCTGCTGCCGTTCTTCCCAAGATTCATGGGTTTGCTGTGGTCTCCCTTATGTTTTGGTTGCTGTAGTTTGTTGGGAGTCGTTTTGGCCTCGATAGGGCCAATAACGACCCAGGAATTGCTTCCCCCCTATCCAAGCTGTGAATCGCTTGGGTGACTACGTGTATGTAGTGGTTGGTCTTTAGACTGTGTTGGAGTGGGGATGAGGGCTTGGTTTGCTTGATAAACCTGGTGTGTTTGGAAACCACACAGACAGACCTAGAGGGATGGCTTTTTTCTCTACCACCCCTGAATAGCACTGGAAGGGAATTTAGGGCCTGAGGGACTGTGTAGCAGAGAAGGGACTGATTCCTTGTGTTGGGTGTGTGTGGGTGTCTTAGAAGTCAGGCTAGTTCTGGTGTAGGTGTTCCTATCTTTATAATGGGCTCACCAGCTTACCATTTATCCTTTCCCAGCTCCTTGATGGCCTGATAAACCTGACCATGTTGGCTTGGATGTCTTGTTGATGGCCTGATAAATCCAACTGTGTTGGCTTGGTTGTGTTTTATGTATCCTTGGCTATGTGTAAGCTTGCTTGTTCCTTATTCCTTGGGGAATCATGCCCAGCTCGGGGGGTGGCAGCGTTGCTGAGAGATTAAGGAGCACACTGGCCTATGGTTGGGTGGAACGTTGCAGTGATGTAGCTGGTTGTGGGACGAGTTCTTTATGAGATAAGTAATCTTGACCATTTTGTCTCTTTATTTATATTTATTGTTTAATGAATATGGTGAACATGTTGAATACTTGTATGAACGTATGTTTGCTTCCACTATATGATAAATAATCATGTGTGCATGTTCAAGTTCGAAGCATTATGTTTCAGCATTTTATGTACATACATGTTCATGGGGTTGGTTGCCCGGATGGTTAACGCCATGGTAGCATCCTCTTCGTCGGTTGGAGGGTCTAAGATGTTACATTGTGGTATCAAAGCTCATGTTGCAGCATGGACCTGAATGGACCGTGAAGATGCAGTGACAGAGGAGAGGGAAATTTAGAAAATTTTCTAAGTGTTCTGGCCGTCAGCACATTGAAACACCCAGGCAGATGGATCGCCGATACTTAGCCGATTGAGCGCCGCTATTGTGGATGGCTATACCACTATGCTCTCGATGGATAGGGCCTCCGACCATTGACGCAATAAAGAAGTTCAAAATTTTTCTAAGTAACGAAAACATAGGTCATCGGAAGCAGAAAGTGGTTCATGTGCCCGTCGTTTCAGAAGCCTAGAGCACTAGCCTTTCGACGAGAAGACACTACCGATACCGATCAGGTTATGCCTTAGCAGATTGGGCCACTGATTGGGAGAAGATTGAAGATGATGGGTCGCCATTGTGGTGCTGATGGAACTATTTCACTGACGAAAAGAAGAGAATTGAGCTGATAAAGTGGCGAAAAGGAAGACTAAAGGGAAAGTTTCAAAATTTTCTCTAAGTCCTTGAATCGTCGGCCATCAGCGATGGTTAGTTGAACACACTACTGACACCTAGTTAATTTAGTTGCCGATGATCTACGTCGGATGAAGTTAGTTGTTTGTCAATCCACCGTTGCTGCTGCCGTGTGGACTAACACTCCGAAATTTAGTTGTGCAGACCATCGATGTTGTTGACGGAAAATAGTTGTTGGGTTTTCCGACACCGTGGAGGAAGAAGAGAAAAAATTTCAAAAAAATTGACTAAGTGTTGAGACCATCGGCGATCGGTGAAAGATAGTGGTTTGGACCACCGATGCGTCGAAAGAAGATTAGCTGAACGGACTGCCGATGAAGTCGGAAGGATTTAGTTGTTCACATGCCCACTGTTGCAGCTGTTTAGTGGACTATCCTTCCTATGGACAGTTGTTCCGACTGCCGATGCCGCAGTGATAAATTGCTTCGATCCGTCGATAGGATTACATTCGCGGAAAACATAGAGAGTTCGCTGGCTGCCATTGTGAAAGCCTAAAGAACTAGCCTCCTGATGAGTAGACGAATAGATTGCCGATGAATAGCAGAGGAAGTTAGTTGTTTTGACCATCGAAACGTCATATGTTAGTTGGGATGAGACCCAATTCTGCAAAAAGGGGGCAAGCCCCCTTGACCCCCATCGTCCCCCTCAGATAGGAATTCTTTGATGAATAAAATCTTGTGTTTGGGCAATTTGTTATTTTATGATTTTTTCCAAAAAAATGTAAGTAATTTTGATTTATATCAATGTTGTGCATCTAACAGTTGTGTTACTAACACGTTTGCATAATCATAGTTACCTTCAAGAGCAGTATTTCGGGTAATGCAGTTTGGTAAGTAAGTGGTGGTTCAGTTATGAGAACCCATGACTGATATGATGCTCGGGATTCTTACGAGCATGCGAGAGATGCCATGGGAGAAAATGTCCATAATGGAAATGATGACATAGAGTCTAATGGAAGGAGATTCCAAGAGACACTGTCAGATGTTGCAGCCACCATGAGAAGCTTGATCAAAGCCCAGGAAGAGCTGCATTAGTTGAATGCTGCTATGTTGCAGAGTTTAATAGACTTGCAGAGAAGGATAAACTTCGGACGAGGTACAACAAGACTAGAAGGCAGTAAGAGCAGTACTAGGAGACGGAGAAGGACTTCTAGTGGGTCATCTGACTCTGAAGAATCCAGCGGGGATTCAATCTCTTCTTCTCATAAAAGAAAAATAAAGAGACATCATAGGGATCACTCTCGGGATGAATTTAAGAAGGCTAAACCTCCTACATTTGATGGTGAGGTAAAGACTAGACAAGAGGCTGAAGCTTGGCTTCTTGGGATAAAGAAGTACTTTCAAGTGCATGATTATTCAGGAAACATGAAGGAAAGAGTTGCCATATTCAATCTAAATGGAAGGGAATCCATTTGGTGGGAACACTTCAAGCAAGTAAAGAGGATCAGTAAAATGAGACTTAAGTGGAAACGGTTCAAGAAGTATTTCAAGCAGAAATACCTCTCTAACAGGTATTATGATGACAAGATTAAGGAGTTTCATGAGCTGAGATTGGGATAGTAGACCATGGAAGAGTATGCAAATACGTTTTTGGAGCTGTTGACGTATGTTCGGTACATCAGAGATGAAAAAGTGAAGGTCCAGCATTTTTTGAGTGGATTGCCTCAGTCTTACAAAGATAGAATTGAGTTTTATGAACCTAGAACTCTTGAAGAAGCAATAAGGAAGGCTAAGTATTGCTATGAGCAAAGCAAAGGTAAGCCAGATTACCATAAGGCATGGAAGGACAAGAAGAATGAGAAGTTTGACCAAAGAAAGAAAGGTTTCAAACCTTCTAACTTCAGGAATTAGCAGAAGTAGCCATCCCAAGCTGCGAGTAAACCAGTTGGAGTGATAGGAGAAAAGCCTAAAGATCCACAACAGAATAGAGAACCAATTCAATGTTGGAAATGTGGAGGACCCCACATGCACAGAATTTGTCCACTCGAGAATGAGAATACAAAATCAGCTTATAACATTCAAGAAGCAAAAATAGTGGGTCAAGTAGCAAGGGCAGTCCCTAGGATTTATGCGGCACTAGAGGACCACCAGGTAGATCACCAGTCAACTGTGGTTGAAGTAGTAGGTAAGATTGTTGAGCAATCTGTTTCTACTTTGATTGACCCTGGTTCTATGCACAGTTACATTACTCCTAGAGTAGTGGAGATTTGTGCTTTTAAGAAAGTAAAGCATAGGAAATCTTGGTTAGTTTAGCTAGCCACTGGAACTAAGAGAAAGGTTAGTGAGGTGGTAGAGAAATGTCCATTGGTCATGAATGGATTGGTCACTTGTGTGGATCTGAATGTTCTACCACTTGGTTCCTATGATGTTCTCATTGGAATGGATTGGTTAGAAGCTCATAGGGTGAATCTTGACTGTTACAATAAGACTTTCTAATGCATGAATGAAGAAGGGAACCTAGTAGTTGTGAAAGGTATTCCAAAGGTGATTTTATTACGGCAAGTTTCAACAATGCAGTTAAAGGAGTTATGTAGGAAGGGTTGCCAGTTGTATGCAACCCATATTTTGGAGACATCAGGAGATGAAACTCCTAGGTTGGAGGACTATCAGGTGTTACAGATATTCAGGGACGTGTTTCCTGATGAGATTCCAGGGCTTCCTCCAAAGAGGGACATTGATTTCATAATTGAACTTGTGCCATGAGCAGCACCAGTGTCCAAAGCACCCTACAGGATGAGTACACTGAAGATACTAGAATTGAAGATGCAACTACAAGAGTTGTTGGAAAAGAAGTATATCCAGCTGAGTGTGTCTCCTTGGGGAGCACCAGTTCTATTTGTAAAGAAGAAAGATGGTACACTCAGGTTGTGTATTGATTACAGACAATTGAACAAGGTTACAGTGAAGAATAAATATCCTTTACCTAGGATTGATGACCTCTTTGATCAAATGAGGGGAGCACAAGTATTTTCCAAGATTGACTTGAGGTTTGGTTACCATCAGGTGAGAATCAAGGATGAAGACATTCATAAGACAACCTTCAGGACAAGGTATGGACATTATGAGTTTGTAGTGGTACCATTTGGTCTCACAAATGCACCAGTTACATTTATGTGCCTTATGAATAGTGTCTTCAACAGATATTTGGACAAGTTTGTTCTTGTTTTCCTTGATGACATTCTTGTTTATTCTAAGAATGAGGAAGAACATGAGGAGCATTTCAGTTTGACCTTGCAATTGCTCAAGGAGCACCAGTTGTATGCAAAACTGAGCAAGTGTGACTTCTATAGAGATAGAATTCAATATTTGGGCCACATTATCTCTGAGGAGGGTATATCTGTGGACCCTGAAAATATTGAAGCCATTATAAATTGGCCTACTCCAAGAAATGTGACAGATGTAAGATCTTTTATGGGACTTGCAGGATACTACCGGAGGTTCATTAAGGGATTCTCCAAAGTTGTACATGCCATCACTTCTTTGCAAAAGAAGGGGATGAAGTTTGAATGGACATTGAGGTGTGAAGAAAGATTCCAATAGTTGAAGAATCTTCTCACCAGTGCACCAGTATTGAAAGTTGTAGATCTAGAGAAAGACTTCATGGTGTGTACCGATACATGCGGACAAGGGCTGGGAGGAGTCCTTATGCAAGACAACCACGTGATATGTTATGAGTCGAGAAAGCTAAAGGAGCATGAGAAGAACTATGCCACTCATGATCTAGAGCTTGTAGCCATAGTACATGCCCTCAAGATGTGGAGGCATTACTTGATGGGCAGAAGATTTGAGCTCAGAACATACCATTATGGTTTGAAGTATCTATTTGAGCAGCCTACTTTGAATGCTAGGCAAGCAAGATGGCTAGAATTTTTATGTGAATTTGATTTTGAAATCAAGCACATAAAAGGGAAAGAGAATAAGGCAGCTGATGCACTCAGTAGGAAGGTGCAGGAAATGCATGTGGCATCCCTCAGTATTTTCCAATCAGATTTGAGGCAGTAGATTATTAGTCGTGCTACTGGAGATGAATTCTATGAGCAGGTAAAAGACAAATTACAATAGAAAAGTCTTGAGAAGAGGTATGAAGGATATAACTTGGAAGAACATGGACTTCTCACTTATAAAGGTAGAATTTATATTCCAGATGTAGCATATTTGAGGAGAGTTGTCATGGATGAAATCCATCAAGCTCTATATTCTGGTCACCCAGGATACCAAAAGACAATTGCTACAGCTAGAAAGAAGTACTTTTGGTCAGGAATGAAAAGGGATATGGCTGAGTACATTTCGAGGTGTATGAAATGTCAACAGGTAAAGGTTGAGCATCAACACCCTGCAGGTTTGTTGCAGCCTTTGCCAGTTCCAGAATGGAAATGGGAAGTTATTTCCATGGATTTTATTACAGGATTGCTAATGACTTGGAGACAACGTAATTCCATCATGGTTGTGGTAGACAAGTTGACTAAGGTAGCACATTTTATATCAGTGAAGTCTACTCATAAGATGGATGACATTGCAAGGATCTTCATGAGCGAGATTTTCAAATTGCATGGATTGCCTAAGGCAATAGTCTCTGACAGAGATGTCAAGTTCACTTCCAAATTTTGGAAGGGGTTGTTTGCAGATTTGGGTACAAAGCTAAACTTTAGCACTGCATACCATCCTCATACAGATGGGCAAACCGAGAGAGTTAATCAGGTGCTCAAGGACATGCTTTGCATGTATGTGATGGACAAACCAACCAAGTGGGAAGATTACTTACACTTGGTAGAGTTTGCTTATAACAATGGACAACAAGAATCCTTGGGGATGAGTCCGTATGAAAGAAGGTGTAGGACACCTGTGACTTGGGATAATCCAGTGAATAGGGTTGTGCTTGGACCAGAATTGCTCAAGGAAATGGAGCAAGAGGTTGTAAATATTAGGAAGAATCTAAAAGCAGTACAGGACAGATAGAAAAGCTATGCAGATAAGCATAGGGTGAACAGGAAGTTCAGATTTGGGGATCATGTTTACCTTAGAGTGAGGGAAAAGAAGAGTTCCTTGAAGCTTGGAAGTTGTGCCAAGCTATCACCAAGATATTGTGGGCCATTTGAAGTGCTTGAAAGAATAGGTCCTATTGCATATAGACTTGCATTGCCTGCTAGCACTAGGGCTCATAATGTTTTTCATGTTTCTTTGCTTAAGAAATATGTACATGATCCTAACCCTATGATAAATTGGGATGTGATTCAGGTGGAACCTGCGGGAGAGTTCCGAATCAAGCCAATGCACATCCTCCGCACGAAAGTCACAATGCTCCAAAACTGAGCCATAGGGAAGGTAAAGGTGCAATGGGAGAACTACGAACCTGAAGAGGCTACGTGGGAGCTGGAGGATGCCATGCAACTGGCACATCCATTTTTGTTCAATTTTGTAGATCACTGAGGTGATACTAGTGTAGCATTTTGTTCAAATTTTGTAAAGCACTGAGGATGATGCTATTGAAGGGGAAGGGGAATGTAACACCCCAATTTTGACCCCGTTGCATTAAATGTACATGATGTATATATTGTAATGAATCATGGAGTGGAGCTAAAGGAAAAATCCCCACCATCGATTTGGTTGTGTTATGTTTTGCGATTGGAATCGTTGCCAATGGTATATCGTGATATACGGCGCATATTAGTTTCGACATCAAGTAAATATGAATCTTTAATTAAATGAACCCAACCAGCTATGCTCACTGCAACCATACTGAAAAGGGCATGATTTTCTTAAGGATAAGGGGGGGTGGGACTATCAAACTTTGAACCCATGGGGAAAAAGCCATGTGTCAGTTGTTAAACCCTGTTTGATTTTCCCATATTTCCTTGTCTTATCCAACTACCATTTTAATGCTCTGTAGATTAGTTGAGGCAGTTATGGCTGGGGAGTGGAGTGTGGTAGGACTATCAGTCCTTACCCACACACACACTCCACCAGCAGGTTGACCCTCACGTTTTGGAAAACCACCACCGCCATCACTCCATGTAGAATCTCCACTCTCACAACTACAACATTCTCTCCATTGTCTGTTTATCCTTACGCAGGGACGGTAGTTTGATCATTTTTCTCATGCACAGGCTTCTTTCCTGTTTGGTCTCACGTAGTGAGCTGGGATCCATGTTCTTCACCCACGATTTTCCCTTGTGAATAAGCCATTCTCGTTTTGTGTGTGGATGTTTTTCCATACGGATTTTGTGGGTTTCATGGGTGTATGCTTTCCTTACAAACTGGTTTGGCCGTGTAATTTCTTCTCGACACTTCAATGTTGAGATCGGAGTTGTTGTTCTTTCCCTGATTTGTGGTTGCTACTGTTCTTCCCAAGATTCATGGGTTTTCTATGGTCTCCCTTATGTTTTGGTTGCTATAGGCTGTTGGGAGTCATTTTGGCCATGATAGGGCCAAGAAAAACCCAGGAATTGATTCCCCCCTATCCAAGCTGTGAATCGTTTGGGTGACTACGTGTATGCAGTGGTTGGTCTTCGGACTGTGTTGGAGTGGGGATGAGGGCTTGGTTTGCTTGATAAACTTGGTGTTTTTGGAAACCACACAGACAGACCTAGAGGGTTGGCTTTCTTCTCCACCACCCTTGAATAGCACTGAAAGGGAAGTCAGGGCCTGAGGGACTGTGTAGCAGAGAAGGGACTGATTCCTTGTGTTGGGTGTGTGTGGGTGTCTTATAAGTCAAGATATTTCTGGTGTAGGTGTTCCTATATCTGTAATGGGCTCATGAGTTTAGCATTTAGCCTTTCCCAGCTCCTTGATGGCTTGATAAACCTGACCATGTTGGCTTGGTTGTCTTGTTGATGGCCTGATAAACCCAACTGTGTTGGCTTGGCTATGTGTAAGCCTGCATGTTCCTTATTCCTTGGGGAATCATGCCCAGCTCAGGGGTGGCAACGTTGCTGAGAGATTAAGGAGCACACTGGCCTATGGTTGGGTGGAATGTTGTAGCGACGTAGCTGGTTGCGGGACGAGTTCTTTATGAGATAAGTAATCTTGACCATTTTGTCTCTTTATTTATATTTATTGTTTAATGAATATGGTGAACATGTTGAATGCTTGTATGAACATATGTTTGCTTCTGCTGTATGATAAATAATCATGTGTGCATATTCGAGTTCAAAGCATTCTGTTTCAACATTTTATGTACATACATGTTCATGGGGCTGGTTTCCCGGATGGTTAACACCATGGTAGCGTCCTCTTCGCTGGTCGGAGGGTCGGGGACATTACAACATTATTTCCAATGAGTGATAGAATCATAGTTATACTGACAGATTTAGGGTTAAATTTTTTTAATAAAAGAATTAGGGTTAAATTGTTTAGAGTATAATTCTATTAACAAAGCTAAACTTTTTGATATTAAAGATTTAGGGCTAAAATTGTTCAGAGTATATTTCTATGAACAAAGTTCCATTGGAATATAGTAAAACCATGAATACAAATTTAGGGCTAAATTTTTTTAGTTCTACTCACAGATTTAGGGATAATTTTTCTTTATATAAAACATTTAGTGCTAAAATTGTTCACAATATAATTTTAACCATGACTACAAATTTAGGGCTACATTGTTTTAGTTATGCTCCCATATTTAGTTATGCTGACATATTTAGGGCTAAATTTTTTTATATCAAAATTTTAGGGCTAAAATTGTCCATAATATAATTCTATGAACAAAGCTCCATTCGATTATTGTAAAACCATGACTATAGAGAAATTTGATCTATAAATACTCAAATTTAACTCATTAAAATTTTAAATAAATGCAAATCGAATGAAAGTTGTTAGTTCAAAAGAATTGGGATAGATTCAGTTAGTTCAAAACAATTGGGATAAATTCATTTTTTTACTATTATGTCAATATTTTTGAAATTTTGATATTTTAAATCCATAATCTATAATGGAAGCCACTGAGCGACAGAACCTCGTAATGGAAACACTTCCTTTCCCTGTATTCTATTTATCATATACTACTTAGCAATTCATGGGGTGGGGGGAATAAGAGGCCCTTTATAGGCTAGATAGGGTCCATTTCCTTCTGTTGAGATTTGTTTAAAATTAGCCACCATCATCGAGAAGATTCCACAATGACTAACAATAATGTAAAAATTGAATGGTGTGACTCGTGACCATGTGGGTGCACATGAGAAATTGGATGTACATAATTCTAATAGTTACCAACTTGTTCATTCATCATTTTATCTATGTTGATTTAACCAAAGATTTTCTAGAAAAAATAATGAAAATAAACCAAAAATATAATTATAAGCACATCATAACATAAAAAATAGTGACCACAATATAACAAATAGTGACTACATTGATGCCAAGGTATCATGATGACTATGGTGATCCAAAGACTTCAAACCTTCCCACCAAGGTTCCTTCATGAGATACAAAATCCATTCAAGAGGGAATTAGCTTAGATGTACCCAATATAGCTTATAAATAACATACAACCATTGGTGTATGTATCCATGCTAAAGAGATGTAGAAAAAAGAAAAGGAAAAAAACAAAACACATATGATGGAGCTTGTCTAAAATTAGTCATAATGCAGGTTAGCACCTATCACTTAGCACAAATATGTGCACAATCTATAGCGAAAAAAAAGTGATCACTACTAAGTTGTGTTCATTCGCTAGTGTCCCTTACAAGTAAGGTTCAATGAGCAATTGCAAACTAAATTTAACATGAACAAGAATAAATTTAACTTTAACGACTATAGATGGATGAATTTATCCAAACTAAGTTATTCCTAGTCCCACTTCTATAGATGGGGTTTCAGTATAGTGTTTTGAACGTTAATATTCAAGTTAACTGATGAACAAGTATTTTATTCGTGGATTAGTTGCAGCCAAGCAGCATATTAATTCATAGTTGGAGGTGTTTTCTTTTTCATTACCAATGCCTAAACATTAAAGACTTAAAGGTCGCAATAGACAAGTATATATTACAAATATTAAGCCTTAAGTCATGGTGAGTAATTCAGTGACCGATACCACTATCACTAATTTGGACAGTGAGAGATGAGTTTTAACAACTAATTCATTCATGGGTTTCAATTTCCTCTTTGGGGTTCATGGAATGACCCCTTCTCTGATACTAAATTTGATTATAATGAACTTATACATATATGTATATAATCCTTAAGAGATAACCTTCAAGTTTTAGGTAGAGTGTGCCAATAACCGTCCTGCCGCTTATAAGGATACTCTAAGGGCCTAAATGGAATGCTTTACCTTGAGACTGTAAACATTATATACAATCATAGGACTTATGATCTGTTGATCTCATCCAATGAGGCGTCAAGTGATCTCTTCATTAGTTGGCCTTCAGTCTAAGGACATTCAAAATAGAGCTTGTCCACGTAACAAAAATCATAGGTGAGAATATATTTAGTAGGTGATTATGTTACCAAAACCCCTAAATAGAAAAAAACGAGTTGGCCAGTAATTATTTCATGTGAAGTGGAGTATCCATCAATTACTTGTAAATCCTACTTAGAGTTCTAATATATAATATATGTTTGTTGAAGCTAAATCCTAGCTAGATTTGTAATGTATATCTCATTTTTTTCATTGGTTCTTCTTATCTTTATATATTATGGATTTTAACAAAGAATCCAAGTAGATGTTATAGTGTTTAGAAACATTATTACAACACTATGGCATAATGAGTATATTTCTTCATCACATAGACATAGTTCAACATATATTTTCCTCACATTCTTTTTAATTCTCAACATATCATCATCTATTTATACCTATACTCTACTTAATTGTATCACCAATATTCTATAAAATAAGGTTGATTTGGTCAAATTTCACAAATTAAGGTGGCTCTAGTGTGTTAGTCAGAACTACTTTGTCTACACCTAGTTGGTTCTAATAAGCCTAGCTGAGACCACTTAGTTGGCACTTAGATTTATGAAATTAAATTTAGGATTGGATTAAGCTCCATAATGAACTAATAGTATGATTTTTTAATGAAATAATAAGAACATTGACATATATGGCATGTGAGAGTATCACAAAAAAAACTCATTCAGTGTTATCACATAGAAAAAGAATGACTAGAAATATTTAAAAGAATAGCATATCATTAGTCAAAGGATAGGGTTTTGTTTTTTAATTAATGTAAATTGTAATTATATATGGAATTTTAAAGAATAATATTGGATATTACATGCATAAATGTTAAATTTTCTATCCTGAACACTAGATAAATAATTTCTAGCGGTTGTTCTTTATTGTGCACAACCCACCAATTATACTACGTCACGGGTTAATTTCAAGTAACCTTTCAAGACCAAGACTCAAGGATAAATGAGTGGGGGGAAAAGTAGATAAGTGATCAGGGATGACTTTAAGAACCCCGCTATATTTATATGTATAAAAAATGGGCGAATCTTTGTGATATATAGGAAAATTTGAAGGTGATTTTATCAATAATATAATATGTATATATAGATGTTTTGGATAATATTTCATTTTATTATATAGTGTTGTAAAATTTGGTGAATCTTTCACTAAATTATAAGATATCATAAAATCTTGGTAAACATTTCATTGCATAATAAAATATTGTAAATATGGATGAATCTTTCACTGATTTATCAAATATTGTAACAAATTGGTGAATCTTTTTCCAAGAAGATTCACCATCTCTTTGATTCCTAAGAAATCACAATTCGTTATGCTTTCACTTTTTCTTCTAATAGGTTTCTATTCATATTATTTCAATTCTTTTTCATACTATTTCTCATACAATCACCCAAATCAACCAATGCTAAATTGAACAACCTAATTACTAAAAATGTTATGTAACTTATTTCTCACTAAATCATCCTAATTCTAACTGATAATTCAATCTTCAAGAATAATTACTACTAATTCAATCTTCAAAAGTAAATCACTTCTTGTGGTAAAATGAAATCACTCTAGTAAGAATGGAAATATAGAATTGTTCATAAAGATAAATCATATATATTATTTTTGCAAGATGTTAAGTCCTATATTAATTTTGTAAGAAGTTAATTCCAATCACCACTCGTGCAAGAATGGAAGATCTATTCTATGTTGCCGACACAACATCCACGCTCCATAATTCTCAATTCTATTTGACTACTAACTACAACCACACATTCATCTAGGTTTTTTTAAGAATTAATGAATCATAACAAATTCAACCTGTGATATCAATTCAACAAGAAATTAAATATTTTTCAACACTTCTAATTATCAAGAAATCAATTGCATACCCTAAGAGAGATCACACATGCCAAGTAATCAATTGTTTCGGCAATGTAGGATTTACATACTTTAATTAACTAATTGTTTTAGAAATTTATTAATGTTACAAATGACTAATTGATCCAGCAACACACTACTTGATTAATCCACATACATGGATTGTATCAACAAACTATCATACCAAAATAATTACCAAATTCTATAGTTATTCAAACTCGGTGAGCTCGCTAACAAGGTGGTCCCTTGCCTCCTAACAAATCCAACTTAAAAAAAACTAATGCTACATATGGTGGGCCCTTTCCTATTATTTCAACAATGTAGTTAATGCTATCGAAAGGTATTTTCTCTACCCACATTGAAAAGGCATTTCCTTAATATTAAGCTAGAGAAATGATTGGTTTCTTCACTTTTGATAGATTCTCTATGCAAGTTTTTAATATTCCTTGACCTACTCTAAGCCAATCCATTCTCAATGTCAACTCCAATTCTTCTTCCTCCTTGTGAAAAATCCACTCCCAATCCCTTAAAGCTAGTAGTTTTTTTACAAGGAAAGAGTTTGATATTCCTTCTCTCAATTTAGTATTTTTCTTTTCTTTTCTTTTTTACCTTTTCCCCTCTTCAAAATTTTGTCTATGGTGGTCCTCACTAGTCAAATATCAAGAAATATTATTTTCTGGTTGAAATGTAACTCAACTAAATTACACTCTCTCTTTGCTCCATATTGAAAAGGCCAAATGACAAAGGCATGTGATGGCTTGGGGAAAGTCACAGAAGGACATGGTTATTCACATTAAATGGTTTTTCAAGATGGAGGCCAATTAATCAAAAAACATATTCCCTTTCACATGGACTATATTAAATATCACAAAATCCATTTAACAACACATGAATGTAAGCTTTAAGAGTGTGATCAACGAAAGTTACAAATACATAAAATGACACCCTTGATAGGAAAACATTTATCCTAAGTTATAAAAATGCCTTCAATCATGTAGTTAAATGTAAGCTATAGCGTATCAAATCCATCAAATACCTTACACGTTATTTCCAATACAAGTATTAATAATCCCCATAAAAAACATAGATATTCAAGGTCATAGTGATAACAAAGTTTCACAAATATTATATTATGAAGTCTCCATTAGGAATCTTAGGTATTTAGGGTTAAAAGCTTCACAAGTAATAGAAATCCATCCATACAAAGGAATATATGTAACTGCAAGGGAATAATGATATAATACATTAGAAAACATGCTAAGTAAAGATCAATCCATATATGGGTCAACATCCACACATAGAAGAGTATATTTCTCAAAGAAGATAAATAAACATGAACGAGTAATTAAGTCAAAGTTCCAAATCAGTGTATAAGCAAGATAGGAAATAACAATTATCACCAGTCATACAATTACATAAAGAATGCTAGAATCAACAAATTATGGGACATATCAAATCCACTTTCCAGAGAAACCCAAAAAAAATCGGCGATATTGTAGCAGAACAAATATCTTAATTCATTCCACAACCCAGTGAAAACCCCCCACTTCCTAACTCGACTGATGAAGAAGCCGAACCTACCATTTCTGAATAGCTTGTCGACCTCAAACAAGTCGAACCAATAGAACCAAGCCAAGAAATGGTCAAAAACATCGAATCTATCGAAGCCCGTAAAATTGTCAAATCACCAGAAATTGTCAAAAATCTTGTGCCGACAGATTCCATCCTGAATTTTATACCATCAACCTCTGAACAACCACCATCTCTCCCCTCACCCACACCACCTTCACCTACACCAACATTGCAAACATCACCTATTATTCCTCCACCAGAAACCCATATAATAAATCCTACTTTACCTATCACAACTACAGAGAGAATACAGCCTAGACATCCGTCAATAGAAGAAGATGAAAGACAAAATAGAGTACATGATCGATGAAGAAGAAAATATAGAAAAGAAATGAAGAAATAAGAAAAATAGCACTAGAAAAAACTACAATAGGCTCAGCAAAAGATACCATTAGTGATTCACTTAGCTCAATTAGGATCAACAACAGTAATCGACACACAAAAGGAAAGAGAAGAGGAGCTAGACCTATTGGTGGACACAATCAATAAAGAGTCAAGAAAAAGAAGAGTGAAAAGAAAATAACAAATAGAAAAAATAAATACATAGCAGACTGTCTTATGAAAATCTTGCAAGACAATTCATTACAATCCTAGAAGAAGTCGACACAGACAAATCATACCATCTGTTTGAGAGTGTTGTGTCAAACTTTCAAGCACAACTATAATAAAGAAGAGAAGAACATGCAGAATAGACTATTGCACTACTTAGAAATCAGTATACAACATTTTTAGCAGCATACAACATTGTGAGACAGAATATCACATAATCCAATGTGACAGAAGCCGTCTTCAGGAATTGGTTCACATACTATGGCCAAGTGTTTTAGCAGGTACAAAATACTCGTGATCTCATTAGTTCACTGCAGGTTCGTTGAGCGAGCACGTAAGAAATGGAAAAAATAATCTAGGACCAGCTCATACTAGAAATGATAAAATTAGAAAAATTGGAGAAATAAGTACATCAATGGATTATCCAAGACAGGCCAAGCCTCGTCAGTTTTGACAAGATATGGCCTTACATGAAAATATTACTTGAGGTTGCTAATGAAAAATTACAATTTTTGGAGCTCGACATGAGCAATATTTTTAATATATACATACATCAAAAGGTAAAGAATTTGCTGAGTCTCACTACTTTAACTATAGATATCCAAAAGGCACTTCGCACTTGGGATGAATTCCAACATTAATTGGAAATTACTGTAGTAGCTATTGTGGAAGCTGCATTTAGAAGCAATCATGTAATTTCCCCAAAAATTGAATTTTTTTTTTTTTATAGGCTAGTAAAAAATACCCAAAGGGGATCATTATTACGCAAGCAGAATTACATTTGCTACTTATACTTTCGGTCTTTTCAGAAACTGACATTACTATCTTGTTAATCTCTTATCCATTTAGTGATTATTAGTTTGTTTTACTTCTTATGTCTTTAATTATATTAATTAACCTATTTGTACATCCTAGTTATTACTGTCGATGAATTAATGAATTGTATAGATCATTGTTTTACTATTGCACATGTGTACTTTGCTTATTTAATAAAAACTAACTTAACTTTGTTCAAATGGGAATAAAGTGGTGGAGTGGCGTGACTAGTTCTCCCATGACGATCTGAGAGGTAAGATATTACTTGGTTACACAAGCTTACTTAGTTCAATCGAACTAAGGCACCTCTCTATTTTACTTATGCATTTCATTACTTGCAATGGGATCAGATGTGAAGTGTGTTGACATCCTTGGTCGTTGATAACCTATTGCTAGTTATTACGTTACCTATCAACTTGGTTTTATAACTTGGTAAGTGTCGTTATCGTCAATTTAGCTAATTTGGCTAAATTTCCTGTACATTAATTATTCTTCATGATGGTTTAAAATTCGTTATCTTGTATGTCATTAATATCTCTTTTGTTCTAAGTATGTTTTTACTATACTTATTCACTTCTCTTATGTTCTTTTATTGGCAGGTTAATAGGTTGGTTTAAGAGCAACCGTTGGATCTTTATAGTCCTAGATGTTATCATGGCATACTTTGTATACCATGGTGCCTAATCCTAAACACCTAGTTACTAAGTTATTAAAACCCTAAGCTCTAAACCTATGGACTAAACATTATCTACATACCTAAGAAAGGGTCCTTAGAACTTGGACTAGTGGAACCTATGACCAAGTACTATTGTAATACTATCATAGTGCAAGCTTTGTAATATGTTAGCATTGATGTTAGAGTTTTGGGTGATATGATATATGGTATAAACCATACGTTTCCAGGGTTTAAACGTTGGTATGGAGGGTGTTAATAATCGATACCTTGTAGTAAGGATTGACTATGGAAGTAGGTTTGATGAATCGTTAATGGACTTCAGCCTGGTGCATTTAATGCTTATTGAAAAGTGTGACATCCTTCCCTTAGGCTTGGATCACGATGGATGTACAATGTATTTATCATTTTGGGTTTCTTTGTTTTGGCTCTATGCAGAGGGATGTCCATGGAGGTGACCTCCAGGTTGTGAGGTATGCTCACATGAATTTATAAGCCTGCACATTGGTTTAGAGTTTGAAAAGAATGGAATACTCCTCATCCCCATATTGGTTTTTCTTTTGCTTGCATGTGCCGAAAGGAATGGAGGGCAACATGGCTACAACACAGTTGGCTCCAAGCGTTGCATTCATGGCCACGGTAAGCCATCTAATCAAGCTTATGCTTGTCACCTTCGACCATGTGGTAGAGTTACGTTTTGACTGGTTGTTTGGTTGGGGTTTGATGCTATAGCGAATTTGATTTCGCCTTCGGGCTTTGAATACATACTTGGTTATTTTTAAATGGAGGAATTAGGGCATGAATCGTTTCTTAGGCCATTTGGATCTGTGTAATTTTATTTCAGTTATGTAAATCGTTAATGTTTTGGTTTTGGGATTTTATAGCCATGGGATGCACCATTTCTTGCAATGGTTCCATAGCCCATTGGCATGCCTGTGTAAAACCTTGTCCTCGACATTTAATGGCGACTGTGTACATAAATTGGGATCTCTGTGTAAATAGATATATGTAATGGTTTTTATAAAATGTAATGGTTAACTTGATACATTGTGTATGCGATTTCCTCTCGCATTTTTATTTAGCTCTATATTTAAATGGGTTGGGGTTTAAAAGATAGAGGCATACATCTTATCATATGCTCTGTTCGTAATTTCCATTGATTAACTTGGTTAATGTAATATTTTAATAGCATGGGTAAAGGCTATGCCATAAATGGCATGAACCTTCCCATAGTGCTGTATATCTTGTAGTTTATTTGTTTACAGTATTTGGTTCTTATGTAATTTGGGCTGTGGAAAACCATGGGTTGGGAATTATGGTGGCCAACGCTTATAGTAGGGTTATATTTAAATGACTATGTATTAAAAAGATTAGTGGCCGAGTCCATGCTGTAGCTAGGGTCTTGCGACCTCACTGCTAGCGTAGGAATTGTTTAATTATATGGTAATGATGTGCTTATGAAATTACAGCTTGTATGCTTAGTGTAAATCATGGCCTGTGTAGCGATATAAATAATAGATTGATATACAAGATTGATTCCTGTTCAAATCATTACAATATGGTTTTATGGTTTTTCCTTGGGTCTTGACATCCTTGGGGATCGATGTCGCGACCTCTGTTGGCAACTGGGTTTTTAAATGTAATGTAATGAATGTATTTTGGTAAATAAAACAAGCTGGGCTTGCATGCCCACAGGATTCGATTCCTGTTACTGTTTGCAATATATAGATTTATGATATGATTTGATGTTGTTTACTACGATATGATTTATTGTATAATATATATTATTCTAATTTATATCAGGTAATGTTTATTGAGTTATGTGATTTTGTTTATGGTTGTGTATAGATGGATGAGTAGAACCATCGATTTCGTTATATGAATTTTGATTAAAGATTTGTAAAGGACCACATGGGTGGTCACAATGCCTCCTCTGATTATTTAATGTTTGATTCAGTTATGTAAATTATTTTGGTCTTAAATGATTATAGGGAACATACCTTGGAAGGTCTTTGATAACTTGTTTAGTTTACCTATTATATGAACTTGGTTTTTAGTAGATCTAGTTTTAAAATATAAACTTTTATAGTTTAGCATAAATAATATTTAATTAATTATTACTGAACTAGTTTATTTAAAATTTTAGGGCAAGCCTTTGCTGAAAAATGAAATATGTCAGTAGAGTATTAAATACAGAGAACACAATCTAAACATAATACTAATATCAACACCTAGTTAATATAGTAACATTTATGAAGGATCCCACCATGAACAAAAACAACATATAATAAAACTTCTCCAACATAAGATTAGTAATTTGTAATTACAAACCCTAGCAGATTCTAGGAAGAACATTAATTACATAGGGTTAGTAAAATATATAAAATCTTTTACATAAATATGCCAACATTTACCCTAGAAATGAACTTTGACATACCAAGAACTCGTACCAGTAATTTATCTTCTTGAAGCTCCTTTAATGGCTAAACCTGCACACTTTTCAAATAACCAGCATTATAAATTAAAGATAGATATGACCTCTGATTTTTTATGACCAAATTACTTGGGAACTACCACGTTCCTCCCAACCATGACCCAAAACCGTTCATGGTTCCAATTCGGGTCCCCTTGAGCTGGACTCCAACATGCAAGTAGCTTAGAGCTTCTAAGGTAGGATTTTCTAACTGGTATTCAAATTCCGAATCAGTCCTCTTTTCCTTGCAGGAAACATTCTCCAAGAAAAAACTTGAGAGAAAAAATAGGCAAAATAAGAGTTCTCGTAGATAAAAATCAAAACCCCAAGCCTTTTCTTGGCTTGAGTCTTTATAGGTAGAATTTTTAGTCAAAGGGGCAGTTAAATCAAGAAATCCTTGATTTCTTGATTTAACCCTTTTAAATTTACTGGGGTAATTTTCAATTCTTAACCTAGGAATTTTTAACTAGCTCCTAGTTAGTCTTTCTTAGATATTTCACTATTTATTAATCCTTTAATAATAAAAATAATTGGTGGATCTTCTCTTATTTCTTTATTCAATTATATAATTAATCATAATTCATTATTTATACATACTATGTACAAAATACATAGTATTAAAATACTTGTTAACATTTGTCTTCGGGCATCATGTGTCATGATCCCTAGACTTAGCGACACTTCTTCATGGAGGCCAAGTAGATAGATGGCTTAGGTCTACTAGGCTAGGCAACTCTAAACATCCTTGCATGTTGGATTTCCCTCGTTTAACGTGGTATCTCTTCAGTACTTTGATGAGAATACAGAAATTCAAAAGTTCATTTAATCACTTATAAATAAGTATGATGATGATCCATATTTTTCTTTAGCCATTTTCGGTCAAAAGTTATTAAATTCTTTTCAGTAACCCCTAGCGCTTACCAAAGCCCATACTCAATGCCTATAGTAGGGAGTTACAAACATAATGCAATTCCAGAGATTTCAATCAACACTAAATGCTAGGATGTACTTGTACGATACACCTAGGGATACAATGGCCAAAGATCCGATGCTCCAGAGATTATGCTCAACATCAACATGGAATGCTCTAGAGCTTATGACCAACATTTCCAATTATATTTTCATGTGTTCCAAATCTTTATGCTCAACACAAATGTAAGTAGTCATGTGCTCCAGAGCCTCTCGCTCAACACAAAACATCTCATTGATCATGTGCTTCAGGATCCATGCCCAACACAAAACATTTCATCAATCATGTGCTTCAGGGTCCACGCCCAACACCACTACAATATATATCCATATGTATCATCAACAATTGGCTTACACCCAATATACAAAAAAAATCATTATGTTCATATGAAGTGGGGTCTTTGACCCAATATAAAATAAAACATCAATATAATCTTCATGATCAATAGGCTCATGCCTATAAATGGTAGGTCCAAAATTCAAGATATTACATCCCTCCCCGCTTAGTACAACACCGCCCCCGGTGTTCTAGGGACTCTGAATGATATCATGAAACAAGGCGGGGTAAGCCTTTCTCATGGTGGCCTCATTCTCCTAGGTAGCCTCATCTACGTCAAAGTGCATCCACTGCACTTTCAATTGAACCATAGCGCGTTTCTGAAGCTGCACTTCTCTCTTGTCCAATATATGCAAAGGCTCAGGGGAAAATTCTCCCTCAGGTTCCACCTATAATAAGGACCAATCAATGATATGATTAGTGTCATAAACATATTTATTTAATAAAGATGCATGGAAAACATTATGAACTCTTACATGCGCAGGTAATGCTAATTCATAAGGCACTGGTCCTTTCTTGGCCAAACTTTCAAAAGGTCCACAAAACCTAGGTGCTAACTTACCACACCTACCCAAGCTCAATGAGATCTATTTTTCTTTCACTTTCAAGTAGACATGCTCACCTACTTGATAGTATTTATCTTTCCTTTTCTTATCCGCATAAATTTTTTGATGGTCTTGTGCCTCTTTAAGGTTTCCCTGGACCTTGGTAACTAACTGTTCCAAGTCCAATAACAAGTTAGGCCCTAGCATGAGCCAATCCACTGGACTGTCCCAAGTAGTTGGGTTCCTACACTTCCGTCCATAGAGTACCTCAAAGGGAATCATCTTGGCGGAATCCTGATACCCATTGTTATATGCAAACTCTGCAAGGTGTAGATAATCCTTGTAATGTCCCCAAAAATTGAAAAAGAAATAAATTATAGGATAGTAGAAAGCTACCCAAAGAGGATCATAATTATTTCTCCTATGGAATTACATGTGCTACTTAACTTTTGATATCTTCAGAAACTACACATATTGTCTTGTTGATCTCTTATCCATTCAGTGATTATTAGTTCATTTACTTCTTATTTTGTTATTTAAATTGTTTGTACATCTTAGTTATTACTATCGGTGAGTTAGTGAATTGTATAGTTCATTGATTTACTTCTGCACATGTGTACTTTGTTTATTAAGTATAACTAACTTAACTTTGTTGATTGGAATAAAGTGGTGGAGTGCCAGGACTAGTTCTCCCATGACGATCTGAGCAGTAAGGTATTACTTGGTTACGCAGGCTTACTTAGTTCAATTGAACTAAGGCACCTCTCTCTTTTACTTATGCAGTTCATTACTTGCGATGGGATTGAATGTATAGTGTGTTGACATCCTTGGTCGTCGATAACCTGCTGCTAGTTATTAGGTTTCCTATCGACTTGGTTTTTCAAACTTGGTAAGTGTCGTTAACGTCAATTTAGCCATTACGGCTAAATTTCCTGTACATTAATTATTTTCTATTATGGTCTTACTTTCATCATTTTTAGATTTCATTAATATATTTTCATGCTATGTATATTTTTACTATATATTCTTTTTAAATTTCCTATGTTCTTTTATTGGCAGGTAGTAATGGTTTGAGAGTAGAGCTTTGGATTTGATAATCCGAGAGATTTACATGGCATAGTTTGTATGCCATGGTGCTTTAGCCTAAACACCTTAATACTATGGTATTGAATCCTAAGATCTAAACCTATGTACTAAACCTTATCTACAATCCTAAGAAAGGGTATTAGACGTTTGAACTAGCGCAACCTATGACTAAGTATTATGACAATACTAGCATAGTGCAAGCTTTGTATTAAGTTAACGTTGTTGTTTAAAGTTTGGGGTAACATAATATATGGTATGAACCATATATTACAGGGTTTAAGCAATGGTATGATGGGTGGTGATATTGGATACATTGTAACAAATCGTGACTATGGGAGTGGGTTTGTTGAAATGTTAATAGACTCCAGCCTTGTGCATTTAATGCTCTTCATGAATTGTGACAGCATTCCCTTAGGCTTGGCTCACAATAGTTGTGCAATGTATTTGTCATTTTGGGGTTTTGTTGTTTGGCTCTGCGTAGAGGTATGGCCATGGAGGAAACCTCCTACTTGTGAAGGTAAGTCCGCATGAACTCTTAAGCCTGTACATTATTTGTTTTATAGTTTGGAAGTAATGGCATACTCCTCATCCCCATTTGGTTGTTGCTTGCAGGTGCCGAAAGGGATGGAGGGCAGCGTGGCTACAACATAGTTGGCTCCCGGTGTTGCATTCGTGGCCATGGTAATCCTACTCATCAAGCTAATGTTGGTCACCATTCAATCATGTGGCAAGGCAATGTTTCGACTGGTTAACTGGTTGGGGTTTGATGCTCTAGAAAAATCGATTTTGCCTTCAAGCTTGAATACTGACTTGGTTTATTTAAAAATGGAGGCGTTACTCCATGAATTGATCCTTAGGCCATTCGGCTTTGTGTATTGTTTATTTTGGTTATGAACTCATTACAGTTTTGGTTTTGGGCTTTTAAATCCACGGGCTGCACTATTGCAAGCAATGGTGCCATACCCCATTGGAACCCTGTGTAAAACCTTGTTCTCAACCTTCAATGGTGACTGTGTACAGACATTGGGGATTGCGGTGTAAATAGATGTATGGTTTTGATAATATGTAATGCTTAAACTTGATATGTGGTGTATGACAAACCCTCCTGCTTTTTTTTATTTAGCACTGTATTTAAAATGGGTTGGGGTTTTTAATGGACAGAGGCATATGCCTTATCGGAAGCTTTGTGTGTAAACGCCATTGATTAGTTTGATAAATGTATAAATTGACCACGTGGGTGAAGGCCATGCCATCAATGGCATGAGCCTTCCCACAGTGTTGCGATAGTTTGTATTTTAGCTGTCTATGACATCTGGTTCTTATGTGAACACTGTGTATTAGTGGGTTTCGTGGAGGCCAGGGTATGTAGACCCTTGATGGCACTCATTGTTTTTAAACAACTTGGACTCTATAATAAAATGTATAGCAGCCGAGGCTATGCTGTAGCTAGAGTCTTATGACCCCTCTGCTAGCGTAGGCATTTTTAATTATATGGCAAATGATGTGAGTCGTGGCCTGTGTGATTAATATTGTGTGGCTATATTTGGTAAATTGGGTCGTGGCTGGTGACTAAGCATACGACCTTCGTTGATTTGGGCCAGGGTGGTTTCAAACTGTGAAATATTTTATAAGAAATAATAGAAATGGTAATAGGAATTTACAATATGGATTTGGTTATGCATTTTTATTATGGTGATGATTTATGTTACGGTTCTTATTGTGGATTTTAATTTTATTTATGAAATGAAGTTGTAACTTGTGAGGGTCAATACCACGACCTCTGTTTATTAAATACGACCTATGTATGTTAATACAGAGTTGTATGAAATGTTACTTGATGAAACTTTTAGATGGATTTATGTTATGATGTTGAATTATGTAACTTGATTTATGGTTATGTAAAGATGGATATTATATGGATTTTTAAGGATATAATGCATGTGAATTATGGTGTTTTAAAATAGATGTTAATACTGTAGGTTTTATAGTAGAGTCTTGATAAGGACCACATGGATGGTCATGATATACCTCTAATTATTAATAATGATGTTTTATTTATGTGGAATATTTTTAATGTAATTTGTAATATGGTTACAGACCTTGAAAGGTCTTGGATGGGTTATTTATTTTTTTGAAATAAATGCATAGATAGTTTTTATAGAGTTTTATACCTGATAGTCTTACTTACATGTCTACATAATTATTTTATAAAATAGTTCTAGAGATCAGTAATACCCTAGGGTATCTATATATTATATTTAGTTATTTAAACTTACTGCTATGGTTAAATCTACTATAATCTGAAACACATGTCTCTATTGAAAAATTGAATATGTCAGTAGAGATATAAGTAATAGGTGAACATTTAAATAGTAGGTCTTGATTTACCTAGTCTACAGTATTAATTCCTGAATATGAAAATGAATACAGAATAAAAATTTTAAAGATGGGAAACTAGCTATATACAACCTACGATAATATTTTCCATCCTAGGAATATTGAAGAGCGTTACCACCTAAGTTGTACTTAGTGGTTTTTTATCAAGTGAGCCTGGTGAACCGGACAGGGCTAACTTGTTCGGACTTCAGAAGACCTTCAGTCTTGCTTCTGGGAAGTGCTTGTTGTACTATATCACATGTTCATTCCCCATGGGGGAATTGTAATAAATGTTCTAGCATGATAGTGTCTGTAAAAGACTCGGTATCTTAGACTTTATTTGTCAATCCGATCAGCCCATGGTGTTTTTTCCCTCGGTTATTATTGGTTGTTGAACAAACAACTGATAATTTCTGAGTTTTTCACTCCATACCTCCAAAGTTGGGGTGGTCGGCTTGGAATTTAGGCCTATTGAGGTTATTAGAGTCTATGTGTCAATGTATGAACATGCTAGACATCATTTTTGAGTCATATGAACATGTCTAAGTCCCCCTAGGTGTTTTTCAATTTTTCAATTTTTTAGTTTTTTCAGTGTTTTTTATTAAAATTTAATTTTTCCAAAACTTAGGCTATTTTTTAATAGTTTAATTGGAAAAATTGATTTTGTAATAAAAGTGGGCCAAATAATCAATTTCAGTCACGTAGGTGCTCATTTTCAAGCTAAGAGGACCATGTAAACCCATGGACCCACTGTTTCCTAGTTTTGAGTGATTTTCCATCATTCAGGTTAGAAAGCCCCAAAAATCAATTATTAATGATTTTAATTAATAAATTGATGAATAATGGAGCAAATCCAAAATCATAGATCAATGGATTCTCAGTCGATTTGATTGAAATCAGTCAGATCTGAAGCAGATTTACTGGATCTGACAAATCCTTGACTGAAGGAGGTGATCAAATCAGATCCAGAGTTGATATTGAGCATCCTTTATGGGGAATTTCGCCCTCCCTCTCTCCTCCACATGTTTTTGGCTCATCTGGATGAGTTTTGGTGGATTCTTCAGTCAACAAGTTGAGGCATCAGTCAGATCAGCCCCCCGATTGACAGTTGCAATCAGCGAGACTCAGATCTGGCTCATCTAGACATAGATCAGGCATTGATGGACACTCCTTCAGCTGATTTGATGTGTCTCCTTGGGATTTGCGCCCCCCTGGGATGGATGTCCTGTATTTTGTATATATCCAAGCACAGCCTCCTCTTCTAAGCTAGTAAGAATTGGGATTGAGGTGCTGCTGCTATTGTACTGTTGTTATTCTTTATTTGAAATAAAGAAAAGATTTGGAGGCTAGACTATGTTGTGCCATTACATGTGTGGATGATTATTGCCATTATTTTACTAAGGTAACCTGTATCTGTTTTCATTTCTTGCTAGTTTCTTGTAGATCTGTGGTTAAGATTAGTAATTAGCTTATTACAATCTTGATAGGAAAGGTGCTGTTCAATGAGTTTATTGACTATCACTCTCCTTTGATGCATGTTTAGAGATCTATATTTAGCATGTCCTATAAGCTTATATGCACGTTATCTTGAATCTCTTTGTATGTACTAATCGGATCTCACAAGTTTCTTGGCAAGTTCTTTGATTTCAGCTAAGTTGCAGGTTCATACTTTGGAGAGGATGCTGATCTAGTTTGGTTCTTAATTCTCTTCAAAAAATTTCAAAGGAATAGTCCCTCGACATTCCACCTAAAAGCTCTACTGCGGATCTTCAAGGAAACCAACTTTTCTTTCCTCCTCTTTCTCCCTCAAAATCAACACTTTACCCGGTAACTGTGTTCATTTCATAGCTTTGATTTCATTTGGATCTATTTAATCAAAGTAAAATATACATAGATCTGATATTTCATAGCTCACAGTCTATATCTTGCACTCAAAAAAGTTTCATAAGCATTCTAGATCTAGCTTTAGGGAAATCGTCTTTTTGCATGAAATTTAAAGAAAACTTGTATATCACATGCATTAGATTTCCTTTTTCTGTAATAAAATTTAATATTCTGAAATATCAGTGCATATTTGTTGGCTGCACAAACAGCAATCGAAGATCCCAAGGAAAGCTTGCTTTCCTTGGTTCCTTTTCTGCCTGTTTAGCTAGTTTTAACTTCATTTTTTGTGAGATAAGGTAGGCTGATCCAAAGGTACTCTTAAAGTTGTTTTGGGAATTTTTTATTCTAACATGCACTCTGTCTATTAGCATGTCTGACATAAAATAAAGGAAGCTTCTATCCGAAGTGGCCTCAAGAGCGCTCAAATCTCCCCAGGGGTCTCCCTTTTCACTAAAAACTCAAATTTTTTCCAAAGTTGTAAAATATTGGTTTCAGCCTATATAAGGACCAAGAAGTTTTTGATAATTTCAGTTCACTAATTCTGTAACCAATAATAAATAAAATCATTTTTGGAATAGGCTCCTTCGAGCGCATTCCCCATCCCCCTTGGGGGGATTTGCGTCGGTGTCCTTTTCATCGCTTTCTGCTTATTTATTTTTTTAAACTAGTATTGATCTAATCTACAGGGTAGGATAATTTATTTCACTATTAATTCTATATTCCATATTGTACATTTCAAAGTAATCATAATACTTACCCCACGATTTCCCGATTGACCCGAAAGGGGAAAGAGATTCATGGTAGGATTAATTAAGAAACTAGAATTGTGTATCTATTTGATTTTTTCTATTATTTATTTATTAGCAACTATAAATTTAACCCCTCCTCAATTCCCCTATTGAGATCCACTTGGATCGAAAGAGGTTCCTGGAGGGTTTTCTTTTAAACAAGAACACCCAATTTAAAACTTATTAAAATTTACAAGACTCCAGTGTGTATGCTCTGCACTTGGCTGCAGTTCATCTGATCAGTCAAGCTGTATCAAAAGCACTTGGGTGACTAGTATAATTAGGACTCACTCTCCCCAACTGACAAACCATCAGGTGAAAATCCAACACCTCGATCGAACCTTTACGGTGGCAAAATACACAAAGGAAGCATGAACTTCTGAAAAGTGACCTCGAGGCGCCGATCTCTGTCACACCCTAATGGCTGCATTATGAACAATAGCCCCAGAGGCTCCATTTCAGCCCACATATTCCTTGCGGGTAGCCGTGAAGGTTTAGTTTTGGACATACTCCAAGTACTCTTGGGTATATCTGGAGTCCCCCCTTTGCCTAATTTAATCAACTCATACTTCAAATTTAACTTAAAACATACCAAGATGCAATCACAAAGCATTCACTCAAAGCACATGCAAGCACATTGATCTTATTGATTTGACTCCATTCTAAGGCACTGGTCATTTTTTGCTTTATATATATATATTGTGTCTCAGCATTGTGCTTTTGTGTGTTTATTTTTGTATATTGTCATCTTTGATTGTCTATAGTTAAATATTCAAACTCCTAAGTAATTGATTCAGTTTAACATCACCACACTAAGTAATCATCCTTAGTAACTTAATAAGGTCTACCCCCCTTGGCTTCGTTAGGAGTTGAGCCTAAACGAAGGAGTCAAGAACAAGGTGACAGCCTTGACTCGAGACTTGTCCCCAAGGACAAACTGAGTGGCTTGAAGATTTCTGCCACATGACCCATGTGTGTGAAAGGCGGCAATACTTTTTGGTACCGTTTCCGGGGATAAATGTTTTTATTCCCGAGTACGACTTCGTTTAACGTTTTTCTAAACAACTAAAAAGATTAAAAATTTTGATTAATCTAGTCTTTAAAAAACATAAAAATTAAAACTTGATCCATTTGGCGACTCCACTGTCTAACATCCCTTCAAGAATTTCTACCCGAAGAAACCACCGACAATTATTCAATCCTCTCCCTGATCCCGAAAGGTTTATCAGGGAAAGATTGAATAGGCAGACTTCTCGTAGAAACCTTGAAGATTTAGGAGACCAATCCCTCTCAGATATCCATCACATATTTGTAGAGAGTGATGTTCACCAATCTCAAGAAATGATGGAATTATTCAAATCCCTTGACTTTTCTAAGATAGAAGGTACTCCCCATGCCATTCCAAAAGATGCTATCAAGAAGAACCCCATATTTTAGGGCAATAATTCCATCACTGCCAAGTCTCACCTTCAAAATTTTGAAAAGCACCTGGTCAGTTATTGCAATGATGCTGCCCATGACCATGACGATGTCAAAATGACACTCTTTGCTTTATCCTTGGAAGATGATGCTGAAGAATGATACTTTGAACTAGATGATGATTCATATAAAACTCTTAGTGAATTCCTAGAGGGTTTTAAGAAGAAATGGGGGGAAAAGAAAGAACCAAGACATCTACTTGCTACCCTCCATAACATAAAGAAGACGGAGAATGAAACCATTGATGATTTTAATACTAAGTTCAGGCATGTGGTTGCGGACTTCCCTAGAGAAATCAAACCAAGGGATGCCTCCATCCTCATATCTTACATTGAAGCTTTCACTGGTGATTTGAGGTACCAGTTAAGGGACAAAGAGCCGGCTGATCTAAAAACTGCTCAGGAATTGGCCGAGAAAATAGAAAAGAATATGCAGTCTTCAGGAAAATCCAACATTCTAGGTTACACTAGGGGAAACACTTCATACAACGAAGAAAAGGGAAAATCCTTTGAATTATAAGAAAAGGGAGCCTCTAAAGATCCCATGGAAAAGGTAACAGACATGATAAAAGACTTGGCTACTAGTCAAAACCAACTTATGGCAGATCAGTCTGCACAATTGAATCTTATGCACAATAGAATAATCACAATGGAAAGAAATGATGGACCTAGGAACTTTCAGCCTAGGAAGAATCGGATGTATCAAAAGAAGTTTCCTCAACAAGAGACTAGGATTCCAAACATGTTAGACTCGGCTAACATGGTAGAAGAAGTAATTCCATGGTGTAGACCTTGTGAACAATTCCACCAAGAAAGCACTTGTTATGTTGCAAATCAAGTCATAGAACATGGACTTCTCAAGGTCAGTAATCAGGAAACAAATGCAAGCAAGCCTGATCATATATACATGGTAGGCCAGGCCTACCCTTTGTCACCATATAAACCGTACAAGCCTGAGGATGAAACCATTGCAGAATCTTATAGTGAAACTTATGATGAAAACTGTAATATACAAGATGGGACTCCTATGTGTTCTCCATATAATGATGACAGTCTAGAAGGCTTACTACCTTGTGGCCTTTTCTCTGAAGAAGATGAGTATGAAAATGAGGACAAGTATAGCTTGGAGCATGATACAAGTGACGAAGACTCCCTTATCCCTGACAAAGATATTGATGAGGAGTCCTGGACATTCATGGAAAATCCAGTCTATGACATGAATAAAGAGGAAAATAATGAACCGAAAACTTTTGATGGTTTTGTTGATTTTTCTATCTATGGCATATCTAAAGGAGAGAACATGGATCATGTGGCCTTGGGAAACTTTGATATGAAAAAGCAGCATGCAGTTTATCCACATGATCAGTCTGAGCCATATATCAGTATCAATAATGAAGACAAAGAGAACTCGATATCAGAACCTGATATCAATAATGGGGAATCCATCACATCTAACATAGATGATGGTGATGACTATTGGGATTTTTGTGGATATCTTATTAAGAATCCTATCTATGCTATATCCAGCAAGGGGTTTGTCTGTTTAGAGATTTGTGGAAGTCCAATCTACTATACTTCCATAGAGGGAAGCATGAACCTGGAGACCTTGGAAAATCCTAGTATGGAAAAGCAGCATTCAAAACTCTTATATGATCATTTAGAGTCATATCATGCAGAGCCGCACAAGGTTATCAGTTATGAAGACATGGAGAACAATGTTGTGAAAAGACGGATGTGATGCATTTATTAGAATATCAGTCTCAACTATCATCTTCACATATAGAGTTTCCTGATGACTTGGAGCCGCTTGGGGCTTATACAGTGAATTATCATTCGGTAAGCCTTGATGATCAGTATGATGGTGTAGTCAATCTGCCTCATCACTCTAATTTGTACATCAACCCTATCTAGTCATGGATAGAAGCAGCCTGCACAAGCACTTACTAGTTTGGGAGGAAGTTTGACGACATTTTTTATGCCTATGATATCCCATCCATCACGTAGGTTTGCATTTTCTGAATAAAGTATCCTTACTTTGGCTAGTAACCAAAGACAAGGAAATTTTTTCTTATGGTAATAAAATTCTTAGGTGGTTACATTGGATTTCTGATTACACTTAACCTTTTTTATATCATGCTTAGAGTAGGAAAATAAGCTCCTTGAAAAAGAGCATTTGATTTCTGCATTTCTATTTTTAGCTATAATAAAACTTTGCTTCTTTTAGTTAGTTACATTTATTTTGTTTAAATAAATCAGCTTAATGGTTCATTCAATTTTTTATAAAACTTGTGCTACTAAGGTTTTTCTTGTCAAGTTGAGATGTTTTTACAGGGTATAGACCAGAGATTATGATGTTCTCGTATCCTCTCCTTGCCTTAAAGACCGGATCGAGCACACGCCCCACAGTTGGAGCCAAAATGTTACCACCTAAGTTGTACTTAGTGGTTTTTTATCAAGTGAGCCTGGTGAACCAGACAGGGTTAACTTGTTCGGACTTCAGAAGACCTTCAGTCTTGCTTCTGGGAAGCGCTTGTTGTACTATATCACATGTTCATACCCCATGGGGGAATTGTAATAAATGTTATAGCATGATAGTGTTTGTAAAAGACTCGGTCTCTTAGACTTTATTTGTCAATCTGATCAGCCCAGGGTGTTTTTTCCCTTGGTTATTATTGGTTGTTGAACAAACAACTGATAATTTTTGAGCTTTTCACTCCATACCTCCAAAGTTGGGGTGGTCAGCTTGGCATTTAGGCCTATTGAGGTTATTAGAGTCTATGTGTCAATGTATGAACATGCTAGACATCATTTTTGAGTCATATGAACATGTCTAAGTCCCCCTAGGTGTTTTTCAATTTTTCAATTTTTTAGTTTTTTCAGTGTTTTTTATTAAAATTTAATTTTTCCAAAACTTAGGCTATTTTTTAATAGTTTAATTGGAAAAATTGATTTTGTAATAAAAGTGAGCAAAACAATCGGTTTCAGTCATGTAGGTGCTCATTTTCAAGCTAAGAGCACCATGTAAACCCATGGACCAACTGTTTCCTAGTTTTGAGTGATTTTCCATCATTCAGGTCAGAAAGCCCCAAAAATCAATTATCAATGATTTTAATTAATAAATTGATGAATAATGGAGCAAATCCAAAATCATAGATCAGTGGATTCTCAGCCGATTTGATTGAAATCAGTTAGATCCGAAGCAAATTTATTGGATCTGACAAATCCTTGACTGAAGGAGGTGATCAAATCAGATCTAGAGTTGATCTTGAGCATCCTTTATGGGGAATTTCGCCCTCCCTCTCTCCTCCACATGTTTTTGGCTCATCTGGATGAGTTTTGGTGGATTCTTCAGTCAACAGGTTGAGGTGTCAGTCAGATCAGCCCCCCAATTGACAGTTGCACTCAGTGAGACTCAGATCTAGCTCATCTAGACATAGATTAGGCATTGATGGAGTCTCCTTCAGCTGATTTGATGTTTCTCCTTGGGATTTGCACCCCCCTAGGGCTGGATGTCCTGTATTTTGTATATATCCAGGCACAGCCTCCTCTTCCAAGCTAGTAAGAATTGGGATTGAGGTGCTGCTGCTATTGTACTATTGTTATTCTTCATTTCAAATAAAGAAAATCTCTGGAGGCCAGATGGTGTTGTGCCATTACATGTGTGGATGATTATTGCCATTATTTTACTGAGGTAACCTGTATCTGTTTTCATTTCTTGCTAGTTGCTTGTAGATCTGTGGTTAAGATTGGTAATTAGATTATTACAATCTTGATAGGAAAGGTGTTGTTCAATAAGTTTATTAACTGTCACTCTCCTTTGATGCATGTTTAGAGATCTAGATTTATCATGTCCTATAAGCTTATATGCATGTTATCTTGAATCTCTTTGTATGTACTAATCGGATCTCACAAGTTTCTTGGCAAGTTCTTTGATTTCAGCTGAGTTGCAGGCTCATACTTTGGAGATGATTTTGATCTAGTTTGATTCTTCATTCTCTTCAAAACATTTCAAAGGCATAGTCCCACAACATTCGACCTGAAATCTCTACAACGGATCTTCAAGGAAACCAGCATTTCTTTCCTCCTCTTTCCCCCTCAAAATCAACACTTTACCCGGTTACTTTGTTCAGTTCATAGCTTTGATTTAATTTGGATCTATTTCATCAAAGTAAAATATACATAGATCTGATATTTCATAGCTCACAGTCTAGATCTTGCACTAAAAAAAGTTTCATAAGCATTCTAGATCTAGCTTTAGGGAAATCGTCTTTTTGCATGAAATTTAAAGAAAACTTGTAGATCACATGCATCAGATTTCATTTCACTGTTATAAAATTTAATATTCTACAATATAAGTGCATATTTGTTGGCTGCACAAACAGCAAGCCAAGATCCCAAGGAAAGCTTGCTTTCCTTGGTTCCTTTTCTGCCTGTTTAGCTAGTTTTAACTTCATTTTTTGTGAGATAAGGTAGGCTGATCCAAAGGTACTCTTAAAGTGATTTTGGGAATTTTTTATTATAACATGCTCAATTTCTTTTAGCAGGTATTACATAAAATAAAGGAAGCTGCTGTCCGAAGTGGCCTCAAGAGCGCTCAAATCCCCCCAGGGGTCTCTCTTTTCACTAAAAACTCAAAATTTTTCCAAAGTTGTAAAATCTTGGTTTCAGCCTGTATAAGGACCAATAAGTTTCTTATAATTTCAGTTCCTTGATTCTGTAACAAATAATAAATAAAATCATTTTTGGAATAGGCTCTTTCGAGCCCATTCCCCATCCCCCCTAAGAGGATTTGCGTCGGTGTCCTTTTCGTCGCTTTCTGCTTATTTATTTTTTAAAATAGTATTGATCTAATCTGCAGGGTAGGATAATTTATTTCACTATTAATTTCATATTCCATATTGTACATTTCAAAGTAATCATAATACTTACCCCACGATTTCCCGATTGACCCAAAAGGGGAAAGAGATTTGTGGTAGGATTAATTAAGAAACTAGAATTGTGTATCTGTTTGATTTTTTCTATTATTTTTTTATCAGCAACTATAAAATTAACCCCTCCTCAATTCCCCTATTGAGATCCACTTGGATCGAAAGAGGTTCCTGGAGGGTTTTCTTTTAAACAAGAACACCTAGTTTAAAACTTATTAAAATTTACAAGACTCCAGTGTGTATGCTCTGCACTTGGATGTGGTTCGTTCGATCAGTCAAGCTGTATCAAAAGCACTTGGGTGACTAGTATAATTAGGACTCACTCTCCCCAACTGACAAACCATCAGGTGAAAATCCAACACCTCGATCGAACCTTTACGGTGGCAAAATACCCAAAGGAAGCGGGAACTTCTGAAAAGTGACCTCGGGGCACCGATCTCTGTCACACCCTAATGGGTGCGTTACGAACAATAGCCCCAGAGACTCCATTTCAGCCCACATATTCCTTACAGGTAGCCGTGAAGGTTTAGTTTTGGACATACTCCAAGTACTCTCGAGTATATTTGGAGTCCCCCCTTTGCCTAATTTAATCCACTCATACTTCAAATTTAACTTAAAACATACCAAGATGCAATCGCAAAACATTCACTCCAAGCACATGCAAGCACATTGATCTTATTGATTTGACTCCATTCTAAGGCACTGGTCATTTTTTGCTTTATATATATATATATATATATATATATATTGTGTCTCAACATTGTGTTTTCGTGTGTTTATTTTTGTATATTGTCATCTTTGATTGTCTATAGTTAAATATTCAAACTCCTAAGTAACTGATTCAGTTTAACATCACCACACTAAGTAATCATCCTTAGTAACTTAATAGGGTCTACCCCCCTTGGCTTCGTTAGGAGTTGAGCCTAAACGGAGGAGTCAAGAACAAGGTGATAGCCTTGAATCGAGACTTGCCCCCAAGGACACACTGAGTGGCTTGAAGATTTTTGCCATGTGACCTAGGTGTGTGAAAGGAGGAAACAAAGAGAAATAAAGACCCTTGAAAAATATAGGCAGAACATCAATTACCTAGGGTTAGTAAAATATATATAAGCTTTTACATAAAGTAGCCATCATTTTACACTGGAACTGAACTTTGACATACTAAGAATTTGTACCTATGATTTATCTTCCTGAAGCTCCTTTAATGCTTGAACCTGCACAGTTCTCAAATAACCAAGATTATCAATTTAAGATAGATCTGACCTTTGATTTTGATGTCCAAATCACTTAGGAACTACCACGTTCCTCCCAACCATGACCCGAAACCATTCCTAGTTCTAATTCGGATCCCCCCGAGTTGGACTCCAACATGCAAGTAGCTTAGAGCTCCTAAGGTAGGGTTTCCTAACTGGTATTCAGTTCTCACTCAGTCCTCTTATCCTTGCAGGAGAAAAATTTCCAAGAAAACACTTGAGAGAAAAAACAGGTAGAATAATAATTCTCCAAGAGAAAAATTAGAACCCCAAGCCTTTGCTTGGCTTGAGTCTTTATAGGCAGACTTTTTAGTCAAAGGGGCAGTTAAATCAAGAAATCCTTGATTTCTTGATTTAACCATTTTTAATTTACTGGGATAATTTTCAATTCTTAACCTAGGAACTTTTAACTAGTTCCTAGTTAGTCTTTCATAGTTATTTCACTATTTATCAAATAATAAATAATAATTGGTGGAGCTTCTCTTCTTTCTTTATTCAATTATATAATTAATCATAATTAATTCTTTATACATACTATGTATAAAATACATAGTATTAAAATACTTGTTAACATTTGTCTTCGGGCATCATGTATCATGATCCCTAGACTTAACGACACTTCTTCATGGAGGTCAAGTAGATAGATGGCTTAGGTCTACTAGGCTAGGCAACTCTAAACATCCTTGCATGTTGTATTTCCCTCGTATAACGTGGTAGCTCTTCAGTAATTTGATGAGAATATAGAAATTCGAAATTTCATTTAATCATTTATAAATAAGTATGATGATGATTAATATTTTTTCTCGATCCATTTTCACTTGGAATTTATTAAATCCTTTTAAATAACCCCTAGTGCTTACCAGAGCCCATACTCAATTCCTATAGCAGGGAGTTACAAACATAGTGCAATTCCAGAGCGTTTGCTCAACACTAAATGCTAGGATGTACTTATACAATACACCTAGGGATATAATGGCCAAAGATCCAATGCTCAAGAGCTTATGCTCAACACCAACATGGAATGCTCCAGAGCTTATGCGCAACATTTACAATTATATTTTCATGTGTTCTAGAGCTTTATGCTCAACACAAATGTAAGTACTCATTTGCTCCAGAGCCTCTTGCTCAACACAAAAAATCTCATCGATCATGTGCTTCAGGGTCCACGCCTGACACAAACATTTCATTAATCATGTGCTTCAGGGTCCACACCCAACACAAAACATATATATACATATATATCATCAAGAATTGTCCTACGTCCAATATACAAAACAAATCATCATGTTTATACACAGTGGGGTCTTTGACCTAATATAAAATAAAAAACAATATAATCATCATGATCAATAAGCCTATGCCTATAAATGGTAGGTCCAAAATTTGGGACATTACATCCCTCCCCACTTAGTACAACACTGTCCTTGGTGTTCTAGGGACTCTGAATGATATCCTGAAACAAGGTGGGGTAAGCCTTTCTCATGGTTGCCTCATTCTCCCAGGTAGCTTCATCTACCTCAAAGTGCTTCCACCGCACTTTCAATTAAACTACAATGCGATTTTGAAGATGCACTTCTCTCTTGTCCTATATATGTAAAGGCTCAGGGGCAAATTCCCCCTCAGTTTCCACCTGTAATAAGGACCAATCAATGACATGCTTAGTGTCATAAACATATTTATTTAATAAAGATGCATGGAAAACATTATGAAATCTTACGTGCACAGGTAATGCTAATTCATAAGTCACTGGTCCTTTCTTGGACAAAATTTCAAAAGGTCCATAAAACCTAGGTGCTAACTTACCACACCTACTCAAGCTCAACGAGCTCCATTTTGCTTTTAATTTCAAGTAGACATGCTCACCTACTTGGTAGTCTTTATCTTTTCTTTTCTTATCCACATAAATTTTCTGACGGTATTGTGCCTCTTTAAGGTTTCCCTGGACCTTGGTAACTAATTGTTTCAAGTCCAATAATAGGTCATGCCGTAACATGAGCCGATCCACCAGACTGTCCCATGTAACTGGGGTCCTAAACTTCCGTCCATAGAGTACCTCGAAAGGACTCATCTTAGCGGAAGCCTGATACCCATTGTTGTATGTAAACTATGTAAGGTGCAGATAATCCTCCCACATGGTGGGGTTGTTCATGATATACACACTAGTGGAAAATGAGAGATTAGTAACCAGGAGACCAAAAAATTTGGTCATCGTGGTTTTTTTCAAGGGATAAATGACCAAAATTGATAAATTTAAGTGAGCTAACTAAAAAGGACCAAGATAAATGACCACTTTTGGTCACAGGATAAAAACCAACTAAAAACGACCAAGATAAATGACCAAATTTGGTCATGGGATATCTAGACTAAAAATGACCACATAACGATTGGTCATTTATTTGGTCATTTTTAGTTGTCACTCCGGCAATGAAAAAAATTACAAAATTGACAATGAATTTGTATATTTTACTAAATTCTAACATATATATAATATATATTTACACGTCCCTATATTAACAAAATTGAATTAATGCAACCCAGCTATATGTTAATTTGGACATGACCTTGGCATATAAAAAAACCCACTAAACATTGGCATACAATGTTAATTATAAGGCTAATTTGCATGACCTTCGCATATAATTATAGTTTTTATAGGCTAATTTAGACACGACCTTGTGACCTTGGCATATAAGTATAGTTTTTATAGGCTAATTTGGACACAACCTTGGCACCTTGGCATATAATTATAGTTTTTATAGGGCAATTTAAAAGTTTGATGTAACTTATTTTCACTTATTTTCCTAGAATTTTTTTCATCACATAAACTTATAATATCTACACGCAAATTTCTCTCATTTTTGAAACATATCGAAGTTCTATTCGGTGTTTCATTTCCCCTCTTTGGGGGTATGCTAGTGAGTTTAGGGCATATCAAAAAGTTCCATATATAATATATTAATCTTAAACACCCTTCCACTTAATGGCCATGTTTAAGGGATATCTAACACATACTTTCTTTAAACTAAAATTCTATCACACAATTTGTAAAACTTAGATATTGGATACTAAAAGTATTTGTCATTATGTAAGGTTGAGAGGTATTTATGACAAAGGTCCTCTAAAATATTTTTATCTTAGGCTTCTTTTTACTTTAAAAGTTAACTTTGAAAAAACTAAAATGCTAAGAATCATGTCTTCAACATAAAATGCTAAGAATCATGCCTTGGACATAGATGTGAAAATTATTTATCACATTAGATGTGAACTTGTCACTATGTATGACTATGACTGTTGTCTTTTTTTTCTATTTAGATGTCAAAAATAAAAATAAAAATAAAAATAATTTTTATTTTATTAAAATAAATAAAATTGATTATATATATATATATATATATTTTAAAAAAATTCGTAACTTTTTTTAATCAAATTTTATTTTCTAATGAAATTATAAAAAGTATTTTTATATAAATGTAATTTTCTCCATTTTTAATTGAGGATGGAGATAGATCTATGTGGATCCCAGATTACACGAGGATGAGACAAGTGTACTATCTAAATTTATTTTATGGTCTTAGTCTAAGATTGCAGGTGGATGAGACAAGTGTACTATCTAGATTGATTTTATGGTCATTGTTTCAAATAATTGATAGTTGATACATGGATAACGGACATTTCGTGACAAACAATCTATTTAAATAAATGACAAATGATTAAAATTATACATAAAAAATAAGTAATTTATCATACTTAACTTGTTCCATATTCACCAACCACAAATTAAATAACTATATTATTTTTTATTTTTATATCAAAATCAATATTGTTTTACAAAATACAAATAAAAATTTATTCATCCTTCCAATAACTCCCAACAAATTTGAAAATCTACCAAATTTAGGCCAAAATTTGACCAAAATCCAATTTCTATATAAAGAATCACTTGGGTAGTAGAACGGTCTACTCTATGAAATAATCAGTACCGGGGTCCGGTTTCCTAATAAAACTTAGACTAAGTTAAAAACTATTTAAAATTCAAACAAGCGAAATGCACTCCCTCGAAGACAAATAATATAGAATAGTCTAACTTTCGTGTTCGATAAACCGGCTGGAAGCTGCGAAAGGAATATTCAATGGCGATTTTGGATTTAAAATGGCGGTAGGAGTGAATACATGGCGAAGGATTTGGTCTATTTTGTCAAAACAGGGATATATGGGCACGTTTTTCAAGGAAAACAAAATCCATCGGCTACAGTGGCAGCTCTCTAAGCAAATCCTCTAAATTTGGTAGCAATTCATCCACATTATACAGAAAACGATCAAAATTTTCTAGAAGGCCAGCTATTTGCATTGTAGGAGACTGCAAGAGCCCCACACAGCCATGCGAACAAGCCCTTTGAATTATGGACCAGAAAGTAGAGGTCAAGGGGTTTTCTGATATAACTCGCACCAATATTGTTAATATGTTGTTTTCCGATCAAGAGCACAGGTTTTGATCTAGTGACCTTGAAAGCAGAACTGAAATGGAATTTGACTCAAAAAATGATGATGATGATGATGATCTACATTTTGCGAGGAATGGGGATTTTAGCAAAGAGAGACAGCCCAAGCGAAATCACTTTAAATCCTTTGAGGATGATACAGATGGTATTCTCATTCCAGGTACCCAAAAAAATACTACTTTTTAATATTTGCTTTGCTGACAAATACTTATAGCAAGTACATAAATTTGTTAATGCTATATCAAATTCTGAGGGACCATGAAGGTCTCAATGCTATAGACCATGAGAGTCTCAAAAGACATCTACATAAACAATTCGAGCGCTTCCCTATTATTTTTAACTGAGTAGAGGATTCCTTTATAACCTGGCATCCTTTTACATCAAGGGTAGCAGGGTCTAATCCGAATGTAGTTGTGCTGCTAGAACATACTACAGTCGTTCAGCGTTGGAGTGAGCCCACTTGGGTTTGAAATTGGGTTGTCCAGGGTTGGAGCATGCCCACTTGGGCTTGAACCTAGGTTGTTAAGTGGTGGAGCATGCCCACTTGGGTTTGAACCTAGGTTTATATATATTTCTCAATGGGAAACTGCCCCAGTGGGTGGAAAACCAGGAAATAAATCGGCCACGCTCATATTTTTCAGCAAAGAATGAGATTGTTGGTACCTCAGGGAGTGCCATTGCATCAAAATTACACAACATACATCCATGATTGAATCAAATCCCAAGATCAATAGCCACAGCAGGTAAAACCCACAAAGAAGAATAGCATAACCACTAGGATTCAAACCTGAATCATTATCACAACAACCACTCCAAATTGTTGCTAGACCATAGCTCAACATACACACATAAAATTAGGATACTATTCCTAGGATTTAATCTCTTTGTCATCTATCAACCTGTTAAAATGTAATAAACATAGAGACGGCTACTACTCATACATAGAGAATGCAGACTACTAAAATGTAAGTAATCCATGCTTATCTGTTTCTTTAATCTGCTTCTATTTCCATTTTGTCTATTTTGAATGAAAGGCTAATTCTTTCTATTCTTCGTTCACACTTCCAACTCCTGGCATCTAATCTAGTTAAGGGTTGTGGTGTGCCAACTGCTGTCCATATATTTGTAAGGCTTGTTTTCTTGTTTGCCTTTATATCCGATTTTGATTTGATGTGTGAATTTTAAAGTCACCATACTTGAATAAGAGACAAAGATTGAAGAAAAGTTCCCCTGGACTCAAGGAAAACTCAGTGGTTGAATCAGGAAATAAAAATAATAAATTTTTATTAGAAGTGACTTTTTCCATGATTATGAAAGTTTGCAATGTCCATATGATGCAAATTTTATATAGTAACTTGTTTCTAAGTACATAAATGATTCTTCATACTTGATTTGACTCATGTGCAGCATGAGTCAAACTTGCGGAGTCAATCAAAGTCTTGTTTGAGTTTGACTTGCTAACCCTGAGTTAATTTTGGAAGAGCCAACTTGACGCAGTTTCCTAAAACTAAAGTTAGACTTAGAAGTTAACTTGGAAGGGTCTAGAAAAGTCATCTATTTAGATATGGTGAATATTATTTTCACTATGTTCTTCCAATTGTTACACTCTTTTTTCTTTAAACTTTGGTCTTCGATGGTCTTCAATTTCTCCTCTCATTTTTTTTCCTCCTCTTTGTTTGTATTAGTTTAGGACCTTTTTTATCATCTCTACTGCCAAAGGTTTCAACTTGAGAAGAAACTCCCTTTTTCTCAACGTGTATCCCCTGATTGTTTTATTTCCTATTTGTTCGATAAATGAATCTGTTGAATTGTGTTGCATTCCTGGACACTTTCTCTTCCCCTTTGCGCAAAACTTTAGAAGGATTTCTATCTTTTGGTTACTGATTTGCTTTGTGTTTCTTTACTGATTTTTTTCCTTTGTTTCCTGTCTTTATTGCATCTTTTATCCATAGTTGTTTCTTCTTCCCATCTTGTATTTTTAATAGTTATCCATGGCCGGTATCTAATACTATGTTCATTTTTACCTATTTAGAAATATTTTCTTTTATTCACTTCTTCCATCACTTTTAGGCTATTGCACACCAAATGTCCAGTTTACAAGCAGAGCTTGCACAAAAGGGTTCACTCTCATCATTTATTTATTTCCATTATGCAAGTCCAAGAGACTGAAATCACAAAGGGGTACGCAACCCATTCTATAGATCCAAATCCACATAGATGCTGACATGTTAGTTCTTTTATTCTCCTTTGTTGTTTGGGAGATTGCTAGAAGTTTCTATAATGTATTTCAATAGTTCTAAATACAATCATCCAAAACTCCAAGGGTAATTTCTTTGCACCTTACCCAGAGTGAAGTAGAGGAGGGTCTCTCTTTTGACAGTTTTAAATCCTATTTACCTAATTTCATAGACCTGTTCTTACCATAAAAGACATCGCCTTTAAATTACTTTGTCTCCATAACTCTAATTCCAAAAAAACATGGTGAAGTAACTCCATCAAGAACACAACAAAGTAACCCCATCTTAAAGATGCCTTTACTAACATTTTTTATATGTTTACATGGTGTAATCTCTAACAAGAATATGTAACAATCGGGAGGTCTTCTACAAGCTGTATTAGAGTGTTGTTCTTGAACAACTGAAAATTTTCCCCTGAAAAGTTCAAAATTATAATTACTTACCGACCATTCTTCTACCATCATTACTCCTAGTAAAAAAAATTTCACCTTCACACCCACCACAACTTTCTTTGGTTGTCCACATTTCTGGAAAATTTTGTGTAAACTATTATATTTGTGACAAAACTAACACCTAATTTATCCTTGTAGGCCTTCCAAATGATTGACAAAGTTATGCTTGATGCATGTTCCTTTCGTCAAATATGATACGTCATTAAGGAAGGTTTCGAAAAGTTGGAAAAATATACTCTCATCACAAGAATTTTGTGCCACCAGAGCTGCATTTAAAATCAGAGAAACATTCATTTCATTTGTTGTTCATGGTAACCGAGTCCAAATATTTAATTTGAAGGAGCATTCATGGTTTTTCCTTCCTCCTCTGCCTTTGGATCGAGCAATTTCTTTTCCTGAATGGAACATTGATCCTTATGAATGGTGGTAAATTGAGATAGTTGTCGCTTTGCATGGAACACTTTTTATGATGGGAGGTGACCAAGCAACAATTTATAATTGCATTCATCCAACTAAGCTTGCAAATGCAGTGCATAAATATGGTTGTTGCAAGAATCAGTGGATTAAAGTTTCCCCCATGCGGATTCCTCAATCTAACTCAACAATTGTAACCTTGAAAAAAATATTCTTGTAGCTGGAGGCAATGAAGAAATGGAGGAAGGTGATTCTGCAAAAGTCTACGATCCTACCTCAAACTACTGGAGTTTTGTGTCAAGGATGCATTATTCCATGAAAAGTTGTGTTGGTGTGGAACACAAAGGATTGGTTTATGTTAAGGGTGAAAATTTAGGCTCAGGAATCCCAATAGAAGGGGAGCTGCATGATCTTGTAAAAGATTCATGGATCAGAATGAATCCTGGTCTTCGTCGAGGACTTGCTCAAGGACCAATTGCCTCAGCAAATTCACAACTTTTTATTGCAGATTGGAAGAATTGTCTGCTCAAAATGTATGTAATTGAGAATGAATCTTGGGAAATTGTTGATGGTATTCCTGCAAAGATAATCCGACTTGTTGGTCACACAGATAAGCTTTATAATCTTATAGGAAAGATCAAATTAGATCCATATAATCACCATGTGATATCTAATAGTCCTGATGGGGTCTGGCAGCTTGATTTGGGGAAAAGGATTGGATTTGAGAGAAGAGATTGGGATTGGATCTGTAAACAGAAGAAATTGCATCTGTGAGTTTGATTGGAGGAGGGAGGACAGTAGAGAGACTGTCAGGCTATATCTAGGGTTGAATTCAAATAGGCTCAAGGGTAAAATGGATTTTAGGGTGATTTCAAAGAGAGGAAGAGAAGTTGATTTAAACAGTGGGAAAGGTATGTTGCATGATTTTGGCAGAGAGGATGATGATGATTCTGAATTCTTAGGAATGCTTTCCAATACCGAAGATAACAAGGCAAGAGGGGAGAGGTTTGAACGTCTTTTCCTGTACAAAGCGAACCGGTTAAATTTCCTTGTTCCCACTCCATCTAAGTACAGTGCTCCCATTCCATGGCCCAGAAGCCGTGATGAGGTTTGTTGTAACTTGTCTCGTTTTTGTTTTTGAATTAATAAATGCAAGATAAGATGAGATTATATAATTTAATTCATACCCTACAAATTTCAGATATGTATTGTCATTTGGCCTATTGGTGAGGCATCCAAACTTATTATCTAGACACTAAATCTCCAATTGAGTGAATCTATCGTAATGTTCAGATATGTAAGACATCAAAAACTTATTTTTTGGATCCTAATGTTCAATTGAGCAAATCAATCATCATGTTTAGAGATTGCGGGGTATTTGTCATATGTTTGGAAAAAACAGTTGTGGGTATGAGATTCTAAATTGGTTATAAGTATTCATTTTTCTTTGTCTCTTGATCTTTTTCATTTTTGAAATTCATGAAACAATTGGATGATTTTGCACATAGTCATAAGATCAAGCCAGAATGTGTGTATGGTCTAGATGGCAGATGCTAGTAAGTATAGCTCTCATGAAATCACTACACAATCCTACCGTGACTAGGTTTGTTTGTCCCCTCTTTCCTTTGAAGTATTAGAATTCTGAGATGTCATCTCATTTGCTATGTTGGCAAAGCTCCAAAAACTTATCGGCTGGATCCTAATCTCCAATTGAGTCGACCCATCACAATGCTCAGAGCTCATGGGCATCTGTCATATCCTTGATAAAACAATCGAGATCTGTGATTGTGAATTGGATGTAAGTACTAAGGACACACCTTTCTTTCTATCATTTGATCTTTTGCTTTGCATAAAATACATCCGACAATTTGATGTGTTTTCACAATAGACACCTATCAGATAGAATATTTTCCCACTGCATATGTGACAGATCCTTATCAATGTAGCGCAAGAGAACACCAGCACACAGAGAACTATGGGAGAGATATATAGTTGAAAACCACTTTGTCCTTTAATCCCTAAGAAGCCTGATACTATGACAAATCAGATAGACCTTTGTGGGACTTGAGTATCCAATTTAGAATTTGAATATGTTCCAAGGCTGGGCCATCTCTGGTCATCCTATATTATTAAAATAATAAGGAAATCATCCCAGGCTTTGTAGGCAGGAGTTGAAGATAAAATATTTTAATGTCTAGATGCTAATGGCGTAATTGACATGGAATAGCTATACGATATCCCATTGTGAAGAAGCTGTGTTTTTTTCAGAAGTGTAATTATTTCCCATATGTTCAAAATACGATGCCTTTTCACTACAAGGCTCTGCTTAGGAATGGAATCCAGTTGCCAAGGGCCTGATTCTGTACTGTGGTGGTTTTGGCACATTTTTATATTTTTGGACACCCAGATACACAAATACAAGTGTCTTTTAGAGGGTGCTCAAAATGGTATTTGCAGCAAATAAGATAAGTTTTGTGGCCTGAAATTGAATATGTATGCTCCCACAGTTGTTCTATAGTTTGATTTCTCTATTACTATTGGTTCATGTGATTTTTTAAAAACTAATTGAAGTGAAAGGGCCCTAAAACGGGCCTCCTAGTTTCCTTCATCAGAAGTATTCTGCAATCCTAAGCAAGGTTTCTGTGCTTTCCACAGTAGACGCATGCATCCTTCTTGTCTTCGATCTACTGCTTGAACCACAGTTCATTCCTTCTTACCTACAAATAATGCTAGAGTGTCACTTGAACTACATGTCCAATTTTCCTCATCAAGGAGAGCTGCTATATAGCCCTGTTTGATAATTTCTGCACACTTTACCAACTGGTAGAATTCAAAGGAATGATGCTATATTTGCTTTGTAGCAATGCTCTGTTCTGTTAGCCAAGTATTCTGTAACAGTATATCAACATTACTACAACTATGTGTGAGTTTATTATAATGTCACGGAGGATCTTAATTAATCTGGTCAAAATACATGACAAAAACATTACCTAGACTTCAAAATGCTATTGAATCATGTATGCAGAGTAGGTAGTGCCTTCTAAATGCTATTGAATCATGTATGCAAAGTAGGTAGTGCCTTCTATGAAGTAACCAGACCTTCAATGTCTAATAATTTTTGCTCAATACCCTGCCCAATTCAACATGGAATTCTCTAATATAAATCCCTGAAAGGTGCGCTGAAGTGATGATCAACCTTCTACTGTTGGGTATGGCAAACAAAATTAGCTGAGGTTGACAAAGGACATGTACCTCTATCAATTGGGTCTAGTTCAGATGGTTTGGAAAAGAAATGTTATTGTCTCTACTTGCGCTCAAATACCATTTGTGACATGTTTTGTTCTCTGTGCAATTAATATTGAGGCCATGAGCCATTTCCCCCTTATACATGGGTGACATGTTTTGTTCTCTGTGAGCCAATTAATATTGAGGCTGTGAGCCATTTCCCCCTTATACATGGGTTCCTCCTTTTTTTTAAGGGGTTGTTGATCCACTCTCTAGGGCATGGGATTTCGAAATTGCCTAGGAAGTTTCAACTGGAGTGTGGCATGGGATTTGGAAATTGCCTAGGAATTTTCAACTGGAGTGTGGCTTGTAGGGGAAGGAGTTGTTGATCCACTCTCTAGGGCATGGGATTTGGAAATTGTCTAGGAAGTTTCAACTGGAGTGTGGCATGGGATTTGGAAATTTCCTAGGAAGTTTCAACTGGCGTGTGGCTTGTAGGGGAAGGAATTGGAGATAGCAATCCACACAATTAATATTGAGGTCGTG
>LPNX011045195.1:78615-89068 GCA_001517045.1 Pseudotsuga menziesii | reverse complement strand
CAGGTTTTCACCGTGAGTGATCATTATTATATAAGATTTCTGGATTGCATTGTCAAAGTTTAGAAGCATCTCAACCTTTTGAATGGACACTTCATTTATCATCAAAATATCTAATAAAAACTGAATGAAAGAATTTAACTAATAATAAATGGTTAATAGAAATAATAAATAAATAGAATGAGTTAGATAAAAATATCTAAAATAATTATCATCAATACGATAGGTTAAAGATAAAAAATAAAATATATAAATAAATAAATAGACCCAAGATGGGAAGTATAAATAAGAGTATGTATATGTATAAAAGGTCAAAGAGGTTAAAGGTAGCTTGGGCCTAAGCGAAAAAGTTAGATAAGAGACAGGATTAGGAGATAAGAGGGAAACAATAAACTTAAAAAATAATCCTGGATTGAACGAATAAGACAAGAAAACATAAAATAATTTACAACTGGGGAAGAATAACTTGGAAAGCGAGGAAGGGGATCTGAGATGAAAAGTGGGGGTTAGAAACCGAGGCAAGAAAGGCAAGAAAATTAGGGAATTCTAGAGGATGAAGAAAAAGGGGGTTGAGAAAGAATAAACAATTAGGATTATATGTGAGAAAGAGGGAGGAAAAGAGGAAAAATAAGCAAAAGGTTATTAAGGAAGCCTATTAAGGAGATGGGGCAATTGAGAAAGAATATGGGAAACTATAGAGGATAAAACACGAAGGAAAAAGTGAAAATGGGAGGAGGGGGTTAATGATTAAGATTATGGATTAAGGGTTTCCAAGAATGACTGAGCTTATAGCCATCCTCGCAATTGAAATTGTTAGGGTATTTTTCTATTTCAAGAGCTTTTCGGACGAGGCATGAAGAGTAATGAGAGGTAGAAGTGAGAATCTTGGTTTGGTCAAAACAAATGAGGTGTTTGGAGTTGTGGGAATGTTCAACAATAGCAGATTTGTTAAGGTGGTCATGATTGGTGTCAGCAATATGGTATTTAAGTCGGATTTGGATAGATTTATCAGTCTGTAAAATGTATAATTTCTCACAGAACAAGGTATTTGGTAGACCCCTTGTCAAAGAAAGGTATTAAATTTGTCTTTGACACTTCTAAATAATTGTTTAAGGATTTATATGATAAATAGGCATGTAGCTCAATGGTAGTAGAAACCTCCAGCCAAAGGCAGGTTCTGGGTTTGATTTCTAGCCTTTCCAGTGGTCAACATGTTATCAAAGTAAATAGTGTTAGCCACAAACTCTTTAGGCAATGTGTCTCCTTTCCCTTGTCCATGGCAGTGTCTACACACCCATTTTTGAAGGGCTTGAAAGAAAATATAACTCTATGCTTATTAGGCACTCACACTCTTATAGTAGCTTGGTAGGTCCTCCTTACAACATATCATGGTCCCCATTCCTCACAACACTGTATCACGGTCATCGTGACTTGGAGCATACTCCCAATCAACCTTTGGAAAGGATCTATTATGATTTACCCATTGACTATTGTCTATTATCTATTGGAAGCAAAGATTACTAACTGCAACTTTTGTTTAACTAAGACTACACTAAACTGCCTAAAGAAATAGGGAAACCCTTATTCTTCAGGGCTATTTAAGGATAATCATAGTTTGGTTGCCTCAACAGCCTTTGTTAAAACAGATCTATATGACAAAAGAAATCAAACCCTTGAGAGAAAGCGCTAAAGCATGTCTCTACAACTTAAATTTAAAGCAAAGGGCAAGTCAAGAGGCTCAAACAGCTGATGCAGATGGCCAAGTCCATGTTGAATGTCATTCATTAAAATGCCACCCAAAGAATAAATATAAAATCAACCTAGTTTCTTGAAGAGTATGAATAATATTAAAATTATAATATTTTATTATTTATTGTATGAAACACTTGTGCAAAACATATGAATGACAGTCAAGGTGTGCTGAAAGCCAATTCCAAAAAAATATCCTTTACGTGATAGCCTAGGTATCTTTTTGACAATTCAGATCCCATGAACAGATGTTCTTTAAGAAGTTGTGAAATAAACTGGAACTACATACCTGCAAACAATACAAGGAAACATTCAACCACAAAGGAAACTCCCCATAAGGCATAATATTGCCTTCAGATAGCAGTTACCATGATGAGCCTCGTTGTGGGAGCAAACTGCCACAAAGTTGCCTGTCACAACTTGATTGTGGTTAGTTGATGTTGCATAAGATGCATGAGGATAAGTGCACGAATATAAGAACATCAAGATTAGCTATATATTTTTAGCTTGAAGGTAGTATAGTATCTCTTAAAGACAATATCAATTATGGGACCAATACTAACGATCATCCTTGTATTGTGATTGATTATTAAGATTGTGACCCTCTCATTCTCATAATATCTTCACTTTAGGGAGGGAGATTGTTTTAGATAGTGACAAAATACTTTTTAATTGTTGTCACCACTTCATTTTTCCATTTCTACAAGCTTCCCCTCGTCACCTTACCCAATTCGCATAAGCAATTAGTGCCAAAAGTTCATATTGAGATTCGAAACGCTGTTGGTGTGTTTCCTAGTGTTTATTGTTGAGAAATGTAGCTTGGATAGGAAATTATTGTACAAGCTTCAGTATGAATGTGCAGGGAGTGGTTCGAGACATTTCGTGGATGATGCAAAGGATGAGATGGTACAGTGGACCCACAATGGAGAGTGGGAGATTCTATATGGCACTTGGTGGACCAGTTTATGGGAAGGACCTTGTGGACAAAGTCAAGTTGTGTCTTAGGTCTATATTTCCTATTATTTTATTTCTTCTCAGTATTTGTAAATTGACCACTTAGGAAAAGTGGGAAATATTTCCATCTTGTAATTTCACTTAGAAAAACTAAAAGTAATTTAGAAAAACCAAAATTCTAATATTTTGAAGTCGAATTAGTCTGAGGGGTTTAAATGAAATGTTCTAGAACATCACTAGGATTTAATATTAACTGTACATCTCAAGATTGAGTTAGGTGGAAGCTAGGGTTTAGGATATTATGGTTTTCTGAAAGCATTGATAGGACAAGAGGAGAAGCCGACCTCATATTGTTGAAGAGAGTAAGAGAGTAGGAGAGAAGGAAGTGTGCTTCAGGAAAAGAAGAGCAGATCTGCTAGAGAGACCAGGAAGTTACCAGAAGGCAATACAGTTCATACCATTGTTGTAGCTCTGTTTTCTATAGGCATAGGCCATACACCTTTCAAGAGCAGGCTGTACATTGTCTTCTGTGGTTGCTTGAGTATGATTCATTGTCGAGAGGAGAGGAAGAGTGATTTGCTGTTCCAGAAAGGTGGAAATTAGATAGTTCTGACTATTGTAGCTTTTCCCACTCATATACATGCCTTTCACTTCTGTTTAAGCAGATTTATTGACTGTACAACTGCTATTTTAAGCAGGTTGCAGAGGTCACCTTGTAAGCTTTGTTCAAAGACAATGAGAAGCTGATTTGAAGGAGAAATCACCATATATGTATGTGTTTTATTTTTTGTTTCTGTTTATTTTTCAGCTATTGTGTCTGTTGCAATATACAAAAATTTATTACCATCTTTAATTAAATTCAGGATCTGAGTTATTTATTAAGAATATTAGGCGAGCAGTCACCCAGGGTTAGGAAAATTTACATGGTCTTAGAGCTTTGCTTGGGTCAGGATTCTCAAGGGTTTACAATGTTAGATCATTGCTAGAAACAAAGGACCATTTGTTAGAGAGTTTCAGGATTTTTGCTTGAAGGGCTAAGCACACTTATAACTTATGTGTAATGATAGGCTGTAGCCTGCAAGTATAATTTAGACAAGGACAAGATGTTAAGGATAATAATAATTATCTATACATACTGATGTAGTTAGATTAAGTGTCCTATTTAATGGGGTTGAGATGTAATTTTTTGGATCAGAACAGAGATGTAAGGAAGCATTGAAGGATGTAGTAGTAAAATAAGAGAACAGAGTGTGTTGGTAGTTACTGGTAAAAGGGTTTTTTTTAAATCATTTTAAAAAATATGGATACAGAATGTTTTAATTCTAGATAGGATTAGATTTAAATCTTGTTGGCTCCTAGAAGATGGTTTTTCAATTGATATAGTTGTTGCTAGTGGTTGCTACTGGAATTCAAAGTTGCTCGATCATTAGTGTATTGGTGATGGAACTACTTATGGATCTATAGGATCCCATTTTGTATAAAAATACTATTGTTAGATTTCATCTTTGAAATAAATTCTATCTTCATTGAAGCCAAAATCACGAGAACTTTTGTAACAAAATCACGAGAACTTCTTTTAACTACGTTATGCCAAAATCAATCACCCATATCTCTGAGGGTCATTTCAACGTGGTAAAGAAATTTGAGAATCCATACTTTTCTGGAACTTTGGATAGAGATATGTTGAGAATTCTGTTCCATTTGATAAATGCCAACTTAGAATTCATCTTTCCCCTATTGATTAAAGCATGGTGCAAGGCACTTTCAGCAATTTGACATTACACATTGCAATTTTGTGTATATAGATATATTTTGTCCTTTAGAGTGGTCTAAATTACTAACTATTTTCACATGAATTAAAATTTATAGTAAAACAAGTATATCTTTAAAGCAAATCATCACCAACTTTTAGATTTTTGCAATAGCTGCAATTTCCACCTGTAATCCTGTTTTATAAAGCCTTGGTTTAGTTGGGAGGGCCATGTACAAAATGAACTAGGAAAAGAGGCTGGTATTTAAGGAAACCCCCACATCCCAGATTGCTTACACTTGCCCTGTTTGAATGGGTATGTAGGGGGGGCCTATTTTGATGCAAAGATGGCTTGGTAAGTACTATTTGAAGGGATGAGAATTGCATCCTTTTAGTAATATTATACTTTCGGGGTTTCCAAAAGAATCATCAGCAACTCTTGAAAATGATAAAAAAGCACCCATTTTGTGTCAAGTTTGATTCAACTCAATTTAAAAGCAGCGAAAAAGGGGAAAAATTCTTAATTTGACGAGCAGTAGGAAGCAGCCCTAAGCCACCATGATCAATTAAAATTTTCAAAGCAGTTACTTCTTCATGACCTCAAACATTCTGGCCCATCATTTGCAGAAAATATCTAAATATATTAAAGAAGAAAATTATGGTCTGAAACATGTTTGAATCCGATAAATCAGGAGTGCTAACATTGGAATTTCTCTTAACATTGGAAGTGACAGTTGTGTAGGGCACTGGGCATTATGGATTTTGGATTTGATGAGAGGGATGAGGTGTTGGGAGGAATATAAAAGGGTTGTATAATTTTACATGTGTCAAAAAAGCTTCAAGAAGATGGCAATATTTGAGGAGAGTCATGAGGTGATTGCAATCTAAGTGATATGCTTTAAGGTTGATTGTATGGGGTTATGATACTATGATTGTATGTTAAAGCAACTAGAACATATAGGTAGATGCCGGAGAAATTTTAGCTCTAGGGAAGGTATTTTTGGATTTTTGGAACATTGAAGATTTTGATGAATATTTGCTTGTAGGCTCAAATTCAAATCTCAAACTTACAAACTTGTCCATATAGTATTGTAGAACAATATTGTTAAAAAACAGGTAGACTGCATCATATCTTTTATGTGGCATGGTATGTTAGGTTAATCTTGATTTGGTTAAAGAGTGATAGAGATAACCTTGATTTGGTCAAATGGAACCTTACTGGAGATCCTTGCACTGGACGAGCCATAGATAGTACTCAAATTACTGGGGTGTTCTCCCTCATGTTGTAGAGGGTTTCCCTAGGGTAAATTCTGTGTCTCATGTGTGAATGCTAATGCTTATGATTATTCAACTTTTCAAGCACTACCATAATTCTGCAATTAAGATCAAAATTCAACAAAATTAAACAATTATGTTTATCTCCAAGTATTATTTTTGTTTGCGTAATCCTTTATGAGCATTTGTGATTCTCTAGGATATTAGCATGATTCTCTACTAGCGTGTTCACATATATGTGAATCGTTTTTTACCTTGACATGCTTTGCATCATGTTTGTATGCAGCTGTCTCCATTGGTATGATTTGTTTTGAACTGAGATTTTAAACTTTTGTGTATATAATTGATATCTTCCTGTTATCATATCTTAGAGCATCCATTTCATCGCACTAGTTTCAGCTTGCAAATTAATCAACCATTTCAAATAACCTGTATTTTTATTTTTAAGTCATGGGAGGACACAACTGAAGGCCAAAGGTATCTCCTACATGGTCCTTTCATAAAGATATACATGGTCCTTTCATAAAGATTCCAACCTTGGAATTCTCATGAAAACATATATGTGGCTCTGGAAAAGCGGTATACTGTTGTGTCTATTTTGCACTTCAAAGAATTTGTTCATGGTCATTATTGAGGTGAGATTGATTCCCGGTTTCTAACCATTCAGGAGTGTATCAGGAAATTGGAGGAATAGAACTATATATGTCTCTGACCATTAATCCTATAAGGCTTTCAGGTCCCTTGCGACTGAATTCAAAAAGGATATGGCATGGGAGCTGGAAGTTGCTGTTTATCAGGTGAAATAGAAACCCTGCCAATGAAGTGAAAAGATTGTTAAATGATTGTTTTCAGCAATCAAAAAATCCTTAATACTTGTTGACAGTTTCAAACTTTTACTGTTTAGAAGGAAGTCATAGATTATTCATTTCATGTTTTCAAGAGTGACAATTTATGGATATATATTTTTGCAAACATGAAGCAAACACAGGTTAACATTCTGAATGTCAGTGACAGAGGAGATACCTTACAAATTGGATGGGCCGTATTGCCAGCTGACTCTAGTAATTATATGACAAACAGTACTGCTGAGGTTAAATAACTGAAATCTTTCCTTTTCCAATTAAATGTTTGAGGAATGAGGACGACTGAACAGTACTCTATGATTATTCATGTATATCGAAAAGTATAGTTATATGAATTAATTAAATATGTTGTTCTTTATCTTGTTTTTGCCAACCTTTTTCCATTTGTTCAATTGCTATCAATTTTCATCTCTGCAGAGAATCATCTCCCTTTTAAGTGGGCATCAGGTTCACCTTCGTGATGCCTTCAAAACTTACCATCTATTAAGCTGGAACTTACAGGGGAATCCTGAGGATACTTTAACACAGAAAGCCATTGTTTGTTTCTGATTCTTTATATGACTGTTTGCTGCACTTTTATGCAGTGGAAACCTTAGCCTCTTGTCCTGTAAAACTGCGAGAATTCTATAATGTCTAATTGTGTTTGTTGCTTTTTATTTTGTCATCTCCAACATCGAATTCTGCGATGCGCTTTGTTGGCTTAAATGATTGCTCGCATGAAATTCTGTAATAAGTATGGTTGATTCATGCATTGATTAACATCAAGTTTTTTGACGGGCTCTGTTGGATTAGGCATTAGGTCTTATTTCTCTGTTATTTCCAGCGTGAAATCTTGTAATGCATTATGTTTCCGTGACAGCTAACTTCCATGTAATTTCATGGTTTGTCTGCAGAGCTTTGAATTTGGTGATTGGAGTTGAGTTTTTTTGTTGTAGCAGCCATGGAGGGGCTGGCAGTAGCCTACCAGAATGGGATGTTTGTACCATATTGGCTTAATAAAGGAGACAATGCATGGCAGATGATAGCTCCAACCATTGTAGGAATGCAGAGCATGCCAGGCCTTGTCATTCTATATGGAAGCATTGTGAAGAAGAAATGGGTCGTCAATTCTGCATTCATGGCACTCTATGCATTTGCAGCTGTTTTGATCTGTTGGGTCACTTGGGCCTATAAAATGTCATTTGGTGATCAGCTTCTGCCATTCTAGGGTAAGGCAAGACCTGCACTTGGCCAAAATTTTCTCATCCAACAAGCAATAGTGCCTGAAACAATCCACCATCATAAGAATGGAACTGTGGAGATGCCAGCTCTTAAGCCCCTTTTTCCTATGGCTACCCTTGTGTTTTTCCAGTTCGTTTTTGTGGCCATAAATCTGATCTTACTGGCTGGATCTTTGCTTGGAAGAATGAACATCAAGGCATGGATGGTTTTTGTGCCACTCTGGCTCACTTTTTCATATACAATGGGAGCTTTCAGCATATGGGGAGGAGGATTCCTCTTTCAGTGGGGAGTCATTGATTTTTCTGGTGGTTATGTAATCCATCCCTCTTTTGGAATTGTGGGTTTCACTGCAGCTTATTGGGTGTGTAACAATTCTTTAAAATTCCTTGCAGCTTATCAATTCTTTTTAGCTATGCCATAGATTGCTTATGCTGCTTGGTTTTATTTGTGGATGGGGAGTACAGGTCGGACCTAGATTGGCTAAAGATCGGGAAAGATTTCCTCCAAACATTGTGTTGCTTATGCTAGCTGGAGCAGGAATTTTGTGGATGGGTTGGTCAGGGTTTAATGGAGGCAGCCCTTATGATGCCAATGTTGTTTCGTCCATGGCAGTCTTGAATACTAACATATGTGTAGCTACCATCCTTCTTGTATGGACTTGTTTGGATGTTATATTTTTCAAGAAACCATCTGTCATTGGAGTTGTTCAGGGCATGATAACTGGACTTGTCTACATCACCCCAGGTGCTGGTAAGGGCGATTCCATTCTCATTTTTTCTTTTCTATACAGTTTCACTAATAGAATGGTAGATTTCAAGAACTGGTTTTGTACATTCTGCTATGGATTTGGGTCCTGTCCTGTCACACCTCTTTAGGATGAACTAATTTCTAAATGATTGTAGCCAATGAGCATATACTTACCTCAGATCATGCATGCCCTATCTTTGCTATTTCTATTTTTAAATTTCCTCCTTGTTCATGGAAATCGTGGCTATCCAGTGCTTTTCTGATGGGTAGAGAATTTACACGAAAAAAACTGTTGTTGTCTTCTCTTCCTTTTCACAAACACAAAATGAAGTTTTCACAGTTGTTAACTACAATAGAGTTCAAATACCCCAATTGCATTAGGGTTCAGCGTAGTAACCTAAGAGGATACTGTATAGCCAAGGCTTCAGATGCCATACTTCCATTGAATGACAAGTGCCCATCTTCCTGAATAAGTAGAAAACATGGAGAAAAATCTAGCCATGTTTGTATACTGTCTTCACAAGGGCAGGACAGAGTACAGAATGCAAAACTCGCAAACAAAAAATCAATAATAGTAATTTTTTTCCCTTGTATAGGTGTTGTCCAAGGATGGGCTGCAATTGCGATGGGAGTGCTATCTGGTAGTATTCCATGGTATACAATGATGGTACTTCACAAAAGGTCAGCCCTGTTACAGAAAGTTGACGATACACTGGCTGTATTTCACACACATGCAGTTACATGATTGTTGGGTGGAGCACTCACTGGGATTTTTGCAGGGCCCACTCTCTGTTCACCCTTCCTCTCAGTAACAAATTCCAAGGGAGCATTTTATGGCATTGGTATGCAATTTATTAAACAGATTGTGGATGGATGCCAATCTTTTATGTTTGCACTATTTTTCTATTAGTTGAATTAAAGGCTTTGGCAAGGAAGCAGAGGTGATTCTAAAACTGATCTTTTGCTGTCAATACTTTGAATTTGAAAATGATCTTTTGCTGATCTCAATACTTCAATTTGTAATTTATATGGGGTTGAAAATCCTGCATGCTGTACCTATACTTGCATCGTCCACTGCATTGTTCTTTCAAAACAATTTCCATCCTATCCCATGAAGATTTCTATCAAGAATTCAGAGATATAAGAACACATACATTGATTTATACAGATATATAGAAGGTTTTATACATTGATTTGAGGTGTTCACATATTTCAATGGCAAGCGTGAGGATGGCGTTTGGAATCCTTTTGATGATTACAACAGCATTTTGTGATCTTGTGCAAGGACTGCGAGTGAATTGGGGTACAATTTCCACGCACCCACTTCCTCCATACATCGTAGTGCAACTACTGAGAGACAATGGTATCAAGAAAGTGAAGCTATTTATGCAAATCTTGACACCATGAGGGCTCTGGCACTCAGCAACCTCGATGTCATGGTGGCCATTGCCAATGAGATGCTCCAGGTGTTGACCCTGGATTCTCAAGCTGCTGACAACTGGGTTGCCAGAAATGTGACTAGATATACTTTTCTTGGTGGGGTTAATATCAAGTAAGACGTCCCATATTTATCATTGAATCTCGTTTGTGTTTAATTTTTAGAGCCGTGTTTAGACTGGATTGAACATGTGGGTGCATAATTGTTGGGCTTGTAAGTAATGGGTCTTCAATTTTATCCATTAAGGTAATACCATTTCTCAGCTCTGAACTACACATGATTTAGATTTTTGAAGCAGCTAGTAAGTACTGTGTGAGGAAATATTTGCAAGTATGTGTGTATTTCTAATCTGAACTTGCATCGCCTACTGTACAGTCTTGAATTCTTGTTTTTATTTCAAGTTCTTGAAGCCATTCTTTTATATCTTTTGGCCCTTATATGATCCACTTTTGCATTCTA
>LPNX011045195.1:475-78492 GCA_001517045.1 Pseudotsuga menziesii | reverse complement strand
TATGGTTGCTGAGTACGATAAAGATAAAAAAGAGTTAGTATAATAAAGTTTTCATGGTAGTCATATAATTGCTTTTGTCAAATTAAATACTTCATCAAACCATATATATGATTATGAGTGGAAAGAATGCATTCAGGACTAGCTGTCACACCATTTTTTCCTATCAAATGTCAAATCCCCTTATACTTTTTTTAGGATGTGGAGTAGACATTTTTTTTAAGACTGTGGAAAGCTTATACGTCACAGAAATGAGAATTCTAAGTGCAGGATGGAAGATGATGGGTTCTGAACAAATCAAGACTGAGATTGCATGAGATATAAACTACATATGATAACTGATATTGTGTCTTTCTACTACATTGTTCTTCGATCCCATAAATGTTTTTTGAAATGGACAATTTCGGGACCAAAACTTGCAAAGTAGAAAAGTTATTGGGTTGTTGGTTTGCCATTCCACACTTCTGGTCACTGTTCTTGTCACATGTGTCAAATATTTTACAGCGCTGTGGTAATAAAATTATTATTATTGTTTCTAATTTTATTTTTTTGATAATGGTATAGTAAAACCTTAATCATACATTTTGGGCATTAAAACTAGATGGTAAACCTAGCTTAGCTTAGCTTGCAACACGACGTTGTTATTGCACCCCTAGGTACAATTGCTAGTTTAATTTGTTTTCAGTAATATTGACGCATTATTTATAGTTTGGCCGACACCCTTCTCCTATAGTAAGGGAACATGAGCTAAAGGTGATATGTAGCTTATTTAACATTAAAAGTTAAATTGAAAAAAATCAAATTATAAGAAAATTTTGTGTCAAAATAAATCATAGATCCATCTAACTCCATGCTAAGCAGTGATGATTCAGGGTTAAGATAGATATATGGAGATTTAATTAATTTCAAATTATCTACTTGAATTTTACAGTAGCACCCTGCCTACATCCTCAAGGAATTCTAGGATCAGTGTGACCCCCAAGATTTGAACTCTTTGCCTATCTGTGGATTTTTTATTATCAGATAGCAAAGATCGGGGGCTTGGTCATACATACCTATATGCTTGTTATGTACCCAATTTTTCACTAAGGCATAGGAGGTTTGCACCAACACGTACTCACTAAGGCATAGGAGGTATGCACCCATTTTTTCACTAAGGCGTTGGATTTGAGACTTTCTTTAATCATTCATCAGTTTCCATAGGTGTCATGTCATTCATTAACCACATGACATATAGGGGTGAACTCTTTCACAGATTGCACTATGTATATAGGTTTCTACCTATGCAGTCGAGCATAATTGTTTTGTGGATTCGTTGATTATATTTCCTATTGAAATCCATTTCCTGGTTTAGAGCTGAGTTTTACTTTTCTTAGGTACTAAATAGTTGCAGATTTAGCCATTCAAGTTTAATTTTAACCTATTCTTAAATTGAATTTGTTATATTAGATTTTCCTATTTTGCACATGATCTTGGTTATTGTTGTTAGCTCTTGAACAAGATAAATAATTTGCTTCATTGTTTTTCTAATTTACAGTTCATTGTTTTTCTATTTTACAAGTGATATTTTTTTATTGGATTTTGTAGGAGTGACCTTAACTTATAACTGGGCCATTGAGTATGAAGAGCCCGCTACTGAGGATTTTTCATTCAGTATGAAGACCCTGATGTTGAGGCTTTCAAGCTGTTAAGTGTGGTTTTGAAGCTGCTGACATGGGATCTAAGTATGGTTTTGAAGCTGTTGATGTGGGATCTAAGTATGGTTTTGCAACCAAGTGTAGGTATGATGGTTTAGCCATTGTAATATTTTGAAAAGTGATGATTTTCCTTTAAAGTTATATGAAAATTAATATGTGTTTGTGAGAAAACTCATATTTATTGTAATACTTTTGACATTTCATATAATATAATTTGTGGTTTAAAACTTATATATATGGCTGTACTTTATATTATGTACCAATGTTGTAATTATTAACTAATTAATGTGACATTGGATGATTTACATTTGTATTAGATATTATTTACAAGTGTTGTAATTAATTATAATGTGACATTGCATAATTCGCATGTGTATTAGATGAGAATAAATGTATGATTCTTTTTTTAATTTAAACGTAATATCAAATTAAAAATTTATATTGATTAATAATGGACACCATTAAAACTACTAAAATATAATGACCATACATAAAGCGACTAAAAATGACTAACTTAGTGACCAATAAATCAGATTAATGACCAAAATTCACAAATAAAATGACTAATAATTGAGAAATATGCGGCCAAACAATGAGATATAAATGACCAGAAAATGACCAAAATTTGCATATCAATGACCAAAAATCAGTTTTGGTGGCTAATTTATTGTCTTTTATTACGTGACCAAATTTGGTCATATTCTAGTTTTTCATGTGGTCATTAATTTGGTCACAAATGTGGTCATATATTTGGTCATTGATTCAAATATATGACCAAATTAATGACCAACCGACAAGCTATAAATGACCAAAATAAAAATGACCAATTTTGGTCATGTAATAAAAGACCGCAAATTAGCCACCAGCGATCGCCAAACCAAAAGTGGTCATTGATATGTGGATTTTGGTCATTTTTTTGGTCACTAATCTCTCATTTTCCACTAGTGACATTTGAAGCATGTCTTCCACAATTTGGTTTACTCTTTCAGTCTTCCCATCCGTCTGCAGGTGATAAGCAGTGCTAAAGTTCAGTTGCGTCTCTAATCCAAAGAACAAAGATCTCCAAAAGTTTCCTGTAAACTTAACATCTCGATTCGAGATAATTGCTTTGGGTATCCCATGCAATATGAATATCTATTTTAGGAATATATTAGCAATGTTCACGGCCTTGTAGGTTGATTTCAGGGAGATGAAGTGTGTCACCTTTGACAACTTGTCAATGATTACGAAGATGGTATCATTTTTCTTTTTTTGCTTTTCGATAAGCCAGTAATAAAATCCATACTATTAACCTCCCATTTCCATTCCGGAATGGGCAATGGTTGTAGCAATCCTGAAGGATGCTAGTGCTCAGCATTAACTAGCTGGCATTCCTGACATTTCACAATAAAAATTGCAATGTCGACTTTTAACATGGGCCAGAAAATGTGTCTCTTGACATCAGATATCATTTTTTGATATCCAGGGTGTCTCGAGTAAGGTGCCCTATGAAATTTTGTGAGTATGCTGGACTGAATGTCCCCTCCATCTAGAACATACAATCTATCCTTGGACCATAGTAATCCAGAGTCATCCACCTTATATTCCTTCTCTTGTTGAAACAACCGGTCCTCCTTGACCTTCTTGAAGATTTCCACATATAACAGGTCAACCTTGTTGGCTCTTCTAATTTTCTCATGCAAATCTGCATCAGTTTGACTCAGGGTCACCTCATATACCATATGAGTTCATTGACTCAGAGAATCAACAACTTTGTTCTCTTTTCCCTTAATGTGCTTTAGTTCAAAGTGATACATACTCAAAAATCCCAACCATTTGGCTTTCCTTGCATTCAGATTGGGATGATCGAAGAAATATTTTAGACTCATATTGTCAGTCTTTAGAAGGAACTTCCTTCCCATGAGTTAGTGCCTCCACATATTCAGAGCATGGCTAATAGCCACTAGCTCAAGATCGTACGTGGGATAATTCTTCTCATGCTCTTTTAATTTATGTGATTCATAACAGATCACATGGTCGTTTTGCAAGAGGACTCCTCCAAGTCCCTTCTTACTTGCATCCATGAATACAATGAAATCCCCATCGGGATACGCAATCCGAAACATTGGTACAGTCATCAAAAGCTGCTTAAGCTTTTGAAAAATTTCTTCACACTTGTCAATCCATAAGAACTTGTTTGCTTTCTTATACAAATCCATCATGGGGAAAGCGATTCTCAAGAAGTTCTCAATGAACTTTCTATAATACCTGGCTAAACACAAAAAGGAACTAATGTTAGTTACACTAGTCGGGGTAGGCCAATCCTCTATGGATCGAATCGTTTTTGGGTCCACAACTATTCCTGCATCAGATATGATGTGGCCTAGGTACTATATTTTTGGTTTGTAAAAATTGTATTTACTAAACTTAGTGTAGAGCTAGTGTTCTCTAAACACTTGAAGTACTATGCAAAGGTGTTCTTCATGCTTTTCTTTACTCTTGGAATAAACCAAAATGTTGTCAATAAATACTAGTACAAACTTATCTAGATACTTACTAAATATGTTGTTCATCATACACATAAAATTTGCGAGTGCATTGGTCCACCCAAACGACATCGCTACAAATGTGTAGTGCCCATACCTCGTACGAAAAGTGGTCTTGGGAATATCTTCGTCTCATATCCGTACCTGATGGTACCCGGATCACAGATCAATCTTCGAAAATATTTTGGCTCCTCCCACCTGGTCGAACAAATCCTCGATCCTGGGGAGTAGGTAACGGTTCTTTATAGTCATTTTGTTCAACTGACGGTAATCAATGCACATCCACATCATACCGTCCTTCTTCTTTACGAACAAAATCGGTGCTCCCCAAGGGGACACACTAGTTCGGATATACCTTTTCTCTATCAACTCCTACAACTACAGTTTGAGTTCCACCAATTCTGGTGCACTCATGGGGTAAGGGGATTTGGAGGTTGGAACTGATATTGGGGTCAGTTCGATGGAAAATTCTAAATCTAGTTTCGACGTAACCCGGGGATTTCCTTGGGAAACATGTCCTTGAATTTTTCAAGAATGGGGAAGTATTCTATGTGTTGTTCTCTATCTGACTCTACATCTTGGATGTTCACTGCAAATAACTTGCAGCCCTTCCTAACACACTTCTTTGCTTGTGAGGAAAATATTTCTCTTACAAAAACTTTCTTGGGGATGCCTTGAACCTTCACTTGGTTCCCTTGGCTATCGGTACACAAGATAGACTTATGTAGAAAATTGATCATGACATGGTGTTGTTCCAACCAGTCCATGCCGATAACAATATCGTATGATCCTAAAGGCAAGATGCTTAGGTTTACCGTAGTAAGGAAACCATTCAGGTTTACTTCACATTCTTTAACAATTTCTAAAACCTTTCATTTCGTATTGGTGGCTAACTATACTAGCCAAGTTTTATCATGCTTTACTTTGCCTAACTTGCATAAATCAACAATCTTAGGTGCAACATAGCTCCATTAAGCACCAGGATCAATAAGTATTGAAACAGAGGTGTTTAAGATTGTAACTTTGATCTCGACCATTGTAGCTTGATGGTCCTCCTGTCGACCATTTAATGTTCCATAGATTCATGGGGTTCCTGCTATGTCCTCAACGGTAGGTTCTTTTTTCAGGTTATGCAAGACTCCATTGTTCTTGTTCTTACAATCTCGGGCATAATGCGGCACATTGCAATTCCAACACTTAATCGTTAAAGGGGTAGCATTGGTTCTACTTGTCACTTGCTTATTACCATTAGAGATGGTACATAAGGTTTTGTACCTGGTTTATTAAAATTCTTGTTTGCTTGAAAGCTGTTATTTTTCTTTCTATAAGGCTGCGGGTTTGACCCAAGTTTGTGGTTATCAAAAATGTTTATAGACTTTTCTCTGTTTTGGTTTTGGTTTTTCTTGCCATAAGTGCCCATGCTCATAGCAGAGTCTGTCCTTGTGTAGTGTAGTATCTAGCGTCTTTGGCATGCCGAATTCAATCCTATCCCAAAAAATAGGAGGAATACATCCTAGGAACTGCTCGATCTTCACCTTATCTTCTTTGATATACAGTACATAATGCAATAGATCTAGAAATCTATTTATAAATGCATCCATAGTCATGGACCCCATGCGCAGTTCATGGAACTCTTTTACCTTGCAGTCAAAGAACCTTTTCAACATGTATTTTTCTTGGAAAATATTTCGGAAGCTTTCCCAGCTTATTTCTTGTAGCTCATCTTTCTTGGTGTGCTTCAAATCTTGCCACCATCTTGATGCCTTACCTTTCAGGTTGTAGATGGCAATCCTAGCCTACATCACACGTGAATAGTTATGAACTTGGAAATACTTACTCATTCCCAGCAACCATTCTTCATCCTTTTCTCTCGTATTTACTTCATCTTCATAGGTCGGGGCTTTTATTTTCTTGAAACTCCCCCTAAATACTGTCATCACTTCTTTTCCTCTTTCTCCATGGAGAAAGTGAGTCATCACTAGTAGGACTGTGATGATCTCCTTTAGTTGCTTTAGGGGTACCTTCTTTTTCTGCTTCTCTTGGGCTATTGGCCCACTCATGGTATGGATCTCTTTTGGATCTGTTGGTGGACTAGGTAGGTTTACGTTGTGGGCTCCCTCCCATCATGTTACACAATAATGCTTCATTTATAGCTTACTGTTCCTTTCTTTCATTTAGATTGTCTTCTCTGAAACTCTTCAGTTTAGCTTGAAGATTGTACAAAGTTTTCAACACATTAGAGTTTAGCTCAACCACCAAGTTCACTTCTGGAGTCGGGGTGGCCATTTCTTCATGTCGGCTGTTTTCTCTCTCAGTGTTCATAAACTGAGCAACACTATAAAAATTTTCCTGTAACACAAAAAATTTGAATAGCAGTAAACATTTTTGTTAGTAACAAAATTACTTATCATACTTTATTTTCTCTACGTAAATTCCTGGTGCACCCATAAGTCTCTCAGTATTGAAACTGGGCTCTAATACCACTTGTAATATCCCCAAAAATTGAAAAAATAAATACATTATAGGCTAGTAGAAAACTACCCAAAGAGGATCATTATTACTCCTGCGGAATTACATGCGCTACTTAAATTTTGATCTCTTCAGAAACTACTCACACTGTCTTATTAATCTCTTATCCATTTAGTGATTATTAGTTTGTTTACTTCTTATGTATTAATTTAGTTATTTAAACTGTTTGTACATATTAGTTATTACTGTCGATGAGTTAGTGAATTGTATAGTTCATTGATTTACTTCTGCACATGTGTACTCTGTTTATTACGTATAACTAGCCTAACTTTGTTGATGGGAATAATATGGTGGAGTGGCGGGACTAGTTCTCCCATGAAGATCTAAGAGGTAAGGTATTACTTGGTTATGGAGGCTTACTTAGTTCAATCGAACAAAGGCACCTCTCTCTTTTACTTATGCAGTTCATTACTTGTGATGGGATCAAATGTATAGTGTGTTGACAGCCTTGTTCATTGATAACCTGCTGCTAGTTATTACGTTACCTATCGACTTGGTTTTTCAAACTTGGTAAGTGTCGTTAATGTTAATTTAGCCATTATGGCTAAATTTCCTGTACATTAAATATTTTCCATTATGGTCTTACTTTCGTCATTTTTAGATGCAGTTAATATATTTTCATGCTATGTATATTTTTACTATATATTCTTTTTAAATTTCCTATGTTCTTTTATTGGCAGGTTATTAATGGTTTGAGAGCAGAGCTTTGGATTTGATAATCAGAGAGATTTACATGGCATACATTGTATGCCATGGTGCTTAATCCTAAACACCTTAATACTATGGCATTAAACCCTTGTTATTAAATCCTATGTTCTAAACCTATGTACTAAACCTTATCTACAATCCTAAGCAAAGGTGTTAAACTTTTTAGCTAGCGCAACCTATGACTAAGTATTATGACAATACTAGCATGGTGCAAGCTTTGTATTAAGTTAATGTTGTTGTTTAAAGTTTGGGGTAACATAATATATGGTATGAACCATATATTACAGGGTTTAAGAAATGGTATGAAGGGTGGTGATATTCGACACATTGTAACAAATCGTGACTATGGGAGTGGGTTTGTTGAAATGTTAATGGACTCCAGCTTGGTGCATTTAATGCTCTTTGTGAATCATGACAACCTTCCCTTAGGCTTGGCTCATGATAAATGTGCAATGTATTTGTCATTTGGGGATTTCGTTGTTTGGCTCTGTACAGAGGTATGGCCGTGGAGGTGACCTATTGCTTGTTAAGTTAAGCCCACATGAAGTATTAAGCCTGTACATTAATTGGTTTACAGTTTGGAAGTAATGGCATACTCCTCATACCCATTTGGTTGTTGCTTGCAGGTGCTGAAAGGGATGGAGGGAAGTGTGGCTACAACATAGTTGGCTCCCAGCGTTGCATTCGTGGCCACGGTAAGCTTGCTCATCAAGCTAATGCTTCTCACCCTTCAATCCTATGGAAGGGCAATGTTTCAACTGGTTGTTTCATTGGGGTTTGATGTTGTAGCGAAATCAATTTTTCCTTTGGGCTTGAATACCGACTTGGTTTATTTAAAAATGGAGGCATTATGCCATGACTTGATGCTTAGGCCATTTGGCTCTGTGTATTGTTTATTTCGGTTATGATATCATTACAGTTTTGGTTTTGGGATTTTAAAGCCATGGGCTGCACAATTGCAAGCAATGGTGCCATAGCCCATTGGCACCCTATGTAAAACCTTGTTCTCATCCTTCAATGGCGGCTGTGTACAGACATTTGGGATTGTGGTATAAATAGATGTATAGTTTTGATAGTATGTAATGCTTAAACTTGATATATTGTGTATGCAAAACCCTCCTGTGTTTTTTTATTGAGCACTGTATTTAAAATGGGTTGGGGTTTTTAATGGACAAAGGCATACACCTTACCGAATGCTCTGTGTGTAAATGCCATTGATTAGTTTGATAAATGTATAAATCGACCATGTGGGTGAAGGCCATGTCATCAATGGCATGATCCTTCCCATAGTGCTGCGATAACTTGTATTTAGTTGTCTACGATATTTGGTTCTTATGTGAACACTATGTGTTAGTGGGTTTCGTGGAGGCCAGGATATGCAGACCCTCGATGGCACTCATTGTTTTTAAATAACTTGAACTTTGTAGTAAAATGTTTAGCAGTCGAGGCCATGCTATAGCTAGAGTCTTACAACCTCTCTACTAGCGTAGGAATTTTTAATTATGAAAAAAATGATGTGAGTCATGGCCTGTGTGATTAATATTGTGTGGTTAGATTTTGTAAATTGGTTCATGTTCGGTGATTGAGCATACTACCTTCATCGATTTGGGCCAGGGCAATTTGGTTATTCGTTTTGATTATGGTGATGATTTATGCTATGGTTCTTATCGTGGATTTTAATTTTGTTTATGGAATGAAGTTGTAACTTGTGAGGGTCAATACCACGACCTCTGTTTATTAAATACGACATTTGTATGTTAATACATATTTGTATGAAATGTTACTTGATGAAACTTTTAGATAGATTTATGTTATGATGTTGAATTATGTAACTTGATTTATGGTTATGTAAAGATGGATATTATGTGGATTTTTAAAGATATAATGCATGTGAATTATGGTGTTTTAAAATAGATGTTAAGAATGTAGGTTTTATAGCAGAGTCTTGATAAGGACCACATGGATGGTCACGATATCCCTCTGATTATTAAGAATGATGTTTTATTTATGTGGAATATTTTTAATGTAATTTGTAATGTGGTTATAGACCTTGAAAGGTCTTGGATGGGTTATTTATTCTTTTGAAATAAATGCATAGATAGTTTTATAGAGTTTTATACCTGATAGTCTTACTTATATGTATATATAATTATTTTATAAAATATTTCTAGTGATCAGTAATACCCAGGGTATCTATATAGTATGTTTACTTTTTTAAACTTACTCCTATGGTTAAATCTACTATAATCTGAAACACCCATCTCTACTGACAAATGCAATATGCTAGTAGAGATATAAGTAATAGGTGAACATTTAAATAGCAGGTCTAGATTTACCTAGTCTCCAGTATTAATTCTTGAATATGAAAATGAATATAGAACACAAATTTTAAAGATGGGAAACTAGCAATATACAGCCTATGATAATATTTTCCATCCTAGGATATTGAAGAGAAATAAAGACCCTGGCAAAATTTGGGCAGAACATCAATTACCTAGGGTTAATAAAATATATATAAGATTTTACATAAAGCAGCCGGAATTTTACCATAGAATTGAACTTTGACATACTATGCATTCGTACCTGCTATTTATCTTCCCGAAGCTCCTTTAATGGCTGAACCTGCACACTTTTAAAATAACCAACATTATAAATTTAAGACAGATCTGACCTCTGATTTTGATGACCAAATCAGTTGGGAACTACCATGTTCCTCCCAACCATGACCCGGAACCGTTCCTGGTTCTAATCTAGATCCCCCCGAGCTATACTCCAACATGGAAGTAGCTTAGAGCTCCTAAGGTAGGGTTTCCTAACTGGTATTCAGTTCTCAATTAGTCCTCTTTTCCTTCCAGGAGAAAATTCTCCAAGAAAACACTTGAGGGCAAAAGAAGGCAGAATAATAATTCTCGAAGAGAAAAATAAGAACCCCAAGCCTTTTCTTGGCTTGATTCTTTATAGGAATACTTTTTAGTCAAAGGGGTAGTTAAATCAAGAAATCCTTGATTTCTTGATTTAACCCTTTTTAATTTACTAGGGTAATTTTAAATTCTTAACCTAGGAACTTTTAACTAGTTCCTAGTTAGTCTTTCATAGTTATTTCACTATTTATTAAATAATAAATAATAATTGGTGGAGCTTCTCTTCTTTCTTTATTCAATTATATAATTAATCATAATCAATTCTTTATACATACTATGTATAAAATACATAGTATTAAAATACTTGTTAACATTTGTCTTCAGGCATCATGTATCATGATCCCTAGACTTAATGACACTTCCTTACAAAGGTCAAGTAGATAGATGGCTTAGGTCTACTAGGCTAGGCAACTCTAAGCATCCTTGCATCTTGGATTTCCCTTGTATAACATGGTATCTCTTCAGTACATTGATGAGAATACAAAAATTTGAAATTTCATTTAATCACTTATAAATAAGTCTGATAATGATCAATATTTTTTCTTGAGCCGTTTTCGCTTAGAAGTTATTAAATTCTTTTTAGTAACCCCTAGCACTTACCAGAGCCCATACTCAATGCATATAGCAGGGAGTTACAAACATAGTGCAATTCTAGAGCATTTTCTCAACACTAAATGCTAAGATGTACTTGTATGATACACCTAGGGATACAATGGACAAAGATCCAGTGCTCCAGAGCTTATGCTCAACATCAACATGGAATGCTCCAGAGCTTATGCCCAACATTTCCAATTATATTTTCATGTGTTCCATAGCTTTATGTTCAACAGAAATGTAAGTACTCATGTGCTTCAGAGCCTCTTGCTCAACACAAAACATCTCATCGATCATGTGCTTCACGGTCCACGTCCAACACAAACATTTCATCAATCATGTGCTTCAGGGTCCATGCCCAACACAAACATTTCATCAATCATGTGATTCAGGGTCCACTCCCAACACAAAACATATATATACATATATATCATCAACAATTGGCTTATGTCCAATATACAAAACAAATCATCATGTTTATACACAGTGGGGTCTTTGACCCAATTTAAATAAAACATCAATATAATCATCATGATCAATAGGCATATGCCTATAAATGGTAGGTCCAAAATTTGGGACATTGCAATCCTCCCACTTGGTGGTGTTATTCATGACGTACATTCAAAGCATGTCTTCAACAATTTGGTTTACTGTTTCAGTCTATTCATCTGTCTGCAGGTGAGAAGCAGTGCTAAAGTTCGACTGCATCTCTAATCCAGAGAAGAAATATCTCCAAATGTTTCCTGTAAACTTAACATCTCCATCTGAGATAATTGCTTTGGGTATTCCATGCAACCTGAATATCTCTTTTAGGAAGATATTGGAAATGTTCATGGCCTTGTAGGTTGATTTAAAGGGGATGAAATGTGCTGCCTTTGACAAATTGTCAATGACTACGAAGATGGAATCATTTTGCTTATTGCTTTTTGGTAAGCCAGTAATAAAATCCATACAGATAAACTCCCACTTCCATTCGGGAATGGGAAATGGTTGTAGCTATCTTGAAGGATGTTGGTGCTCAGCTTTAACTATCTAGCATTCCTGACATTTCACAATAAACATTGCAATGTAGTCATTTAACTTAAGCCAGAAAAAGTGTCTCTTGAGGACAGATATCATCTTTTGATATCCTGGGTTCCCCGAGTAGGGTTCCCTATGAAATTATGTGAGGATGCTAGACCGAATGTCCCCTCCATCTGGAACATATAATATGTCCTTGGACCATAATAGTCTGGAGTCATCCACCATGTATTCCTTCTGTTGTTGAAACAATAGGTCCTCCTGGAACTTCTTGAGGATTTCCACATAGAACGGGTCAACCTTATTGGCCGTTCTAATATTCTCATGCAAATATGCATCAGTTTGACTCAAGGTCACCTCATATATCATATGAGTTTGTCGACTCAAAGAATCAATAGATTTGTTCTCTTTTCCCTTAATATGCTTTAGTTCAAAGTGATACTCACTCAAGAAATCCAACCATCTGGCTTGCCTTGCATTTAGATCAGGTTGATCAAATAAATATTGTAGACTCATATTGTTAGTCTTTAGAAGGAACTTCCTTCCCATGAGGTAGTGCCTCCACATCTTCAGAGCATGGATAATGGTCGCTAGCTCAAGATCATGCGTGGGATAATTCTGCTCATGCTCTTTTAATTTCTGTGATTCATAACATATCACATGATTGTTTTACAAGAGGAATCCTCCAAGTCCCTCCTTGATTGCATCCATGCATACAACAAAATCCCCATCAAGATCTACAGTCTGCAACACTGGTGCGGTCATCAAAAGTTGCTTAAGCTTTTGAAAACTTTCTTCACACTTGTCATTCCATAAGAACTTGTTTGATTTTTTTTTGGCAAAGCCGTCATGGGGCAAGTGATTCTCAAGAAGTTCTTAATGAAATTTTGATAATATCTAGCTAATCCCAAGAATGACCTAATGTCAGTAACACTAGTCAGGGTAGGCCAATACTTTATGGCTTAAATATTTTATGGGTCCATAGCTATTCCTACCTTGGATACGATGTGACCTAGGTATTGTATTTATGGTTTGTAAAAATCACATTTACTAAACTTAGCGTAGAGCTCGTGTTCTCTCAACACTCGAAGTACTATACGAAGATGTTCTTCATGTTCCTCTTTATTCTTGGAATAAACTAGAATGTCATCAATAAAGACTAGTACAAACTTATCCAGATATTTAGTGAATATGTTGTTCATCATACACATAAAGTTTGTGGGTGCATTGGTTAAACTGAATGGCATAACTACAAACTCGTGGTGTCCATACCTCGTATGAAATGCAGTCTTGGGAATATCTTCATCTCGGATCTGTACCTGATGGTACCCAGATCGCAAGTCAATCTTCGAAAATATTCTGGCTCCTCCTACCTGATCGAACAAATCATTGATCGTAGGGAGCGAGTAACGGTTCTTTATAGTCATTATGTTCAACTAGCGGTAATCAATGCACATCCACATCGTACTATCCTTATTCTTTATAAACAAAATCAGTGCTCCCCAAGGGGATACACTGGGTCGGATACACCCTTTCTCTATTAATTCCTGCAACTACAGTTTTAGTTCCACCAATTTTGGTGCACTCATGCGGTAAAGGGATTTGGAGGCCGGAATTGATCCTGGGGTCAGGTCGATGGAAAACTCTAGGTCTCGTTTCGAAGGTAATCCACAGATTTCTTTGAGAAACACGTCCTTGAATTCTTCAAGAATGGGGAAGTCTTCTATGTGTTGTTCTCCATCAAACACTATGTCTCAGATGTTTACTGCAAACAACTTTCAACCCTTCCTAACACACTTCTTTGCTTGTGAGGTAGATATTTGTCTTACAGAAACTTTCTTTGGGATTCCTTGAACCTTCACTTGGTTCCTTTAGATATCAGTACACAAGATAGACTTGTGTAGACAATTGAGCATGACATGGTGTTGTTACAACCAGTCCATGCCGATAAGAATATCGTACAATCCTAAAGGTAGGATGTTCAGGTTTACCTTAGTAAAGAAACTGTTTAGGTTTACTTCACATTCTTTAACAATTTCTGAAACCTTCCATTTTGTACCACTGGCTAACTGTACTAGCCAAGGTTTATCATGTTTTACTTTGCCTAACTTACATCAATCAACAATATTAGTGCAACATAGCTCCAGCAAGTACCCAGATTAATAAGTATTGAAACAGACGTGTTCAAGATCTTACCTTCAAGTTCGACCATTGTAGCTTGATGGTCCACCTGTCGGCCATCTAATTCTGCATAGATTCGTGGGGTTCCCGCTATATCCTCAATGGTAGGTACTTCTTGCAGGTTATGCAAGACCCCATTGTTCTTGTTCTTACAATCTCGGGCATAATGGAGCCCATTGCACTTCCAGCACTTGATCATTAAAGGGGTAGCATTGGATCCACTTACCACTTGCTTATTCCTGTTAGGAGCTAGTACATAAGGCTTCGTACCTATTTTGTTGAAGTTCTTGTTCGCTTGAAAGATGATATTTTTCTTTCTATAAGGCTACAGGTTTGACCTAGGCTTGCGGTTATCAAAAAAAATTCTTGACTTTTCTCGGTTTCGGTTATAGTTTTCTTGCTGTAACATCCCATGCTCATAGCAGAGGCAAGCCTTCTGTAGTGCATTATCCAGTGTCTTTGGCATGTTGAATTCTATCCTATCCCAAAAACAAGGAGGAAGACATACTAGGACCTACTGGATATTCACCTTCTCTTCTTTGATATACGATACATAATGCAGCAAATATAGAAATATGTTTATAAATTCGTCCATAGTCATGGACCCCATGCGTAGTTCATGGAACTCTTTTACCTTACTGTCAAAGAACCTTTCTGACATGTATTTTTCTTAGAAAATATTTTGGAATTTTTCCCAACTTATTTCTCGTAGCTCATATTTCTTGGTGTGCTTTAAATCTCGCCATCATCTTGCTTCCTTACCATTCAGGTTGTAGATGGAAAGCCTAGCATACATCACACTTGAATAGTTATGAACCTGGAAATACTTGTTCATTCCTAGCAACCATTCGTCATCCCTTTTTCTCGTATTTACTTCACCTTCATAGGTCAGGACTCTTATTTTTCCAAACTCCCCATGAAGACTGTCATCACTTCTTTGCCTCTTTCTCCATGGAGAAAGTGATTCATCACTAGCAGGACTTTGCTGATCTCCTTTAGTTGCTTCAGGTGTACCTTCTTTTTCTACTTCTCTTGGGATGCTAGCCTACTCATGGTATGGTTCTCTTTTGGATTTGTTGGTGGACTAGGTAGGTTTACCTTGCGGGCTCCTTCCCGTCATGTTACGCAATAATGCTTCATTTATAGCTTGTTGTTCCTTTCTTTCATTTAGACTGTCTTCTCTGAAACTTTTCAGTTCAACTTGAATACTGTGCAAATTTTTGAGCACATCATAGCTTAGATCGACCACCAAGTTCACTTCTAGAGTGGGGGTGGTCATTTCTTCTTGCCGGCTATTTTCTTGCTTAGTGTTCATAAACTTAACAGCGCTGTAAAAAGTTTCCTGTAATACAAAAACTTTTAATAGCAAAAAAAATGTATGTTAGTAACAAAAATTACTTATCATACTTTATTTTCTCTGCGTGAATGCCTAGTGCGCCCATAAGTCTCTCCATATTGAAGCTGGGCTCTGGTACCACTTGTAATGACCCAAAAAATTGAAAAAAAATAATAATTATAGGCTAGTAAAAACTACCAGAAGGAGATCATTATTACTCATGCAGAATTACAATCGCTACTTATACTTTTGGTCTCTTTGGAAACTGCCATTACTGTCTTGTTAATATCTTATCCATTTAGTGATTATTAGTTCATTTTACTTCTTATGTATTTAATTCTGTTAATTAACCTATTTGTACATCTTAGTTATTACTGTCGGTGAATTAATGAATTGTATAGGTCATTGTTTTACTCCTGCACATGTGTACTTTATTTATTTAATAAAAACTAACTTAACTTTGTTTGATGGGAATAAAGTGGTGGGGTGGCAACACTAGTTCTCCCATGACGATCTGATATGTAAGGTTTTACTTGGTTATGTAGGATTACTTAGTTCAATCGAACTAAGGCACCTCTCTCTTTTACTTACGCAGTTCATTACTTGTGATGGGATCAGATGTAAAGTGTGTTGATAGCCTTGGTCGTTGTTAACCTGCGACTAGTTATTACGTTACCTATCAACTTGGTTTTATAACTTCGTAAGTGTCATGATCGTCAATTTAGCTATTTTGGCTTAATTTCCTGTACATTAGTTGTTCTTCATTATGGTTTTAAATTCGTTATCCTATATGTCATTAATATCTCTTTCGTGCTAAGTATGTTTTCACTATATTTATTAACTTCTCTTATGTTCTTTTATTGGAAAGTGAATAGGTTGGTTTAAGAGCAACCGTTGGATATTTATACTCCTAGATGTTATCATGGCATACTTTGTATGCCATGGTGCTTAATCCTAAACACCTAGTTACTAAGGTATTAAAACCCTAATCTCTAAACCTATGGACTAAACATTATCTACATACCTAAGCAAGGGTCCTTAGACTTTGGACTAGCGCAACCTATGACTAAGTATTATTGTAATACTATCATAGTGGAAGCTTTGTAATATGTTAACGCCGATGTTATAGTTTTGGGTGATATGATATATGGTATAAACCATACGTTTCCAAGGTTTAAGCATTGGTATGGAGGGTGGTAATAATAGATACCATGTAACAAGGCTTGAATATGGAAGTGGGTTTGATGAATCATTACTAGACTCTATCCTAGTGCATTTAATGCTCATTGAAAAATGTGACAGCCTTCCCTTAGGCTTGGCTCATGATGGATGTGCAATGTATTTATCATTTGGGGTTTCTTTGTTTTGGCTCTACATAGAGGGATGGCCATGGAGGCGACCTCTAGGTTGTGAGGCATGCCTACATGAATTTTTAAGTTTTCACATTGTTTGGTTTATAGTTTGAAAAGAATGGCATACTCCTCATCCCCATCTTGGTTTTTATTTTTCTTGTAGGTGCCAAAAGGAATGGAGGGAAGTGTGGCTACAACACAGCTGGCTCCAAGCATTGCATTTGTGGCCACGGTAAGCCTGTTAATCAAGATTATGCTTGTCACCTTCAATCTTATGGTAGAGCTACGTTTCGACTGATTGTTTGGTTGGGGTTTGATGCTATAGCAAATTCAATTTCACCTTCGGGCTTTGAATACAAACTTGGTTATTTTTAAATGGAGGCTTTATGCCATGAATAATTTCTTAGGCCATTCGACTCTGTGTAATTTTATTTCAGTTATGTAAATTGTTAATGTTTTGGTTTTGGGATTTTATAGCCATCGGATACACCATTGTTTGCAATGGTGCCATAGCCCATTGGCACGCCTGTTTAAAACCTTGTCCTTGGCCTTTAATGGCGATTGTGTACAGGCATTGGATATCTGTGTAAATAGATATATGTAATGGTTTTTATAAAATGTAATGGTTAACTTGATACATTGTGTATGTGATTTCCTTATGCGTTTTTATTTAGCTCTATATTTAAATGGTTTGGGGTTTAAAAGACAGAGGCATACACCTTATTGGATGCTCTGTGTGTAATTTCCATTGATTAACTTGGTTAATGTAATATTTCGATAGCGTGGGTAAAGGCCATGCCATAAATGGCATGAGCCTTCCCACAGTGATGTGATAGATTGTAGTTTATTTGTTTATGGTATTTGGTTCTTATGTAATTTGGGATGTGGAAAACCATGGGTTGGGAGCCATGGTGGCCAACACTTACAGTAGGGTTATATTTAAATGACTTTGTATTAAAAAGGTTAGTGGCCGAGGCCGTGCTGTAGCTACGGTCTTGCGACCTCACTGCTAGCATAGGTATTGTTTAATTATATTCTAATGATGTGTTTGTGAAATTACAACTCATATGCTTAGTGTAAATCATGGCATGTGTAGCAATATAAATAATAGATTGATATACAGGATTGATTCTTGTTCAATTCGTTATGATATGGTTTTTATGGTTTTTCCTGGGTCTTGACATCCTTGGGGATCAATGTCATGACCTCTATTGGCAACTGGGTTTTTAAATGTAATGTAATGAATGTATTTTGATAAATAAAACAAGTTGGGATTGCATGCTTATAGGATTTGATTCCTGTTACTATTTGCAATATATAGATTTATTACATGATTTGATGTTGTTTACTACGACATGATTTACTGTATAATATATATTATTCTAATTTAGATAAGGTAATGTTTATTGAGTCATGTGATTTTTTTTATGGTTGTGTATAGATGGATGAGTAGAACCATGGATTTCGTTATATGAATTTTCATTAAATATTTGTAAAGGACCACATGTGTGGTCACAATGCCTCCTCTGATTATTTAATGTTTGATTCAGTTATGTAAAGTATTTTGGTTTTAAAGGATTATAGGGAACAGACCTTGGAAGGTCTTTGATAACTCGTTTAGCTTACTTATTATATGAACTTGGTTTTTAGTAGATATAGTTTTAAAATATAAACTTGTATAGTTTAGCATAAATAATATTTAATTAATTATTACTGAACTAGTTTATTTAAAATTCTATGCTAAGCCTCTGCTGGCAAATGAAATATGTCAGTGGAGTATTAAATACAGAGAACACAATCTAAACATAATACTAAGATCAACACCTAGTTAATATAGTAACATTTATGAAGGATCCCACCTTGAACAAAAACAACATATAATAAAACTTGTCCAGCATAAGATTAGTAATTTGTAATTACAGACCCTAGTAGATTCTAGGCAGAACATTAATTACCTAGGGTTAGTAAAAATATATAAAATCTTTTACATAAAGCAACCAACATTTACCCTAGAAAGGAACTTTGACATACTAAGAACTCGTACCTGTAATTTATCTTCCTAAATCTCTTTTAATGGCTGAACCTACACACTTTTTAAATAACCAACATTATCAATTTAAGACAAATCTAGCCTCTGATTTTTTATGACCAAATCACTTTGGAACTACCACGTTCCTCCCAAGCATGACCCGAAACCATTCCTGGTTCTAATCTGGATCCCCCCGAGTTGGACTCCAACATGGAAGTAGCTTAGAGATCCTAAGGTAGGATTTCCTAATTGGTATTCAAATTCGGAATCAGTCATCTTTTCCTTGCAAGAAAAGTTCTCCAAGAAAACACTTGAGAGCAAAAATAGGAAGAATAATAATTCTCTTATATAAAAATCAGAACCCCAAGCCTTTGCTTAGCTTGAGTATTTATAGGCATACTTTTCAGTCAAAGGGGCATTTAAATCAAGAAATCCTTGATTTCTTGATTTAACCCTTTTAAATTTACTAGGGTAATTTTCAATTCTTAACCTAGGAACTTTTAACTAGTTCCTAGTTAGTCTTTCTTAGATATTTCACTATTTATTAATCCTTTAATAATAAATAATAATTGGTAGAGATTCGCTTCTTTCTTTATTCAATTATATAATTAATCATAATTAATTCTTTATACATACTATGTATAAAATACATAGTATTAAAAATACTTGTTAGCACTTGTTTTCGGGCATCTTGTGTTAGGATCCCTAGACTTAACGACACTTCTTCATGGAGGTCAAGTAGATAGATGGCTTAGGTCTACTAGGATAGGCAACTCTAAACATCCTTGCATGTTGGATTTCCCTCATTTAACATGGTAGCTCTTCAATACTTTGATAAGAATACATAAATTCAAAATTTCATTTAATCACTTATAAATAAGTATGATGATGATTAATATTTTTCTCAAGCCGTTTTTTCTTGAAAGTTCTTAAATTCTTTTCAGTGACCCCTAATGCTTACCAGATCCCATACTCAATTCCTATAGCAGGGAGTTACAAACATAATGCAATTCCAAATCTTTCGCTCAACACTAAATGTTAAGGTGTACTTGTACACTACACGTTGCGCTACAACGGCCAAAGATCCGATGCTCCAGAGCTTATGCTCAGCATCAACATGGAATGCTCCAGAGCTTATGCCCAACATTTCCAATTATAATTCATGTGTTCCAGAGCTTTATGCTCAACACAAATGTAATTACTAATGTGCTCCAGATCCTCTCGCTCAACACAAATCATCTCATCGATCATGTGCTTCAGGGTCCATGCCCAACACAAAACATTTCATCAATCATGTGCTTCAGGGTCGACGCCCAACATGACCAGCATATAGATCCATATGTATCATCAACAATTAGCTTATTCCCAATATACCAAAAAAATCAACATGTTTATATGCAGTGGGGTCTTTGACCCAATATAAAATAAAACATCAATATAATCATTATGATCAATAGGCTCATGCCTATAAATGGGAGGTCCAAAATTCAGGATATTACAAATCATCTATCAAGAAGCACAACCCATAAAAACGCATTATAGAACTACTCAAGACATATTTTTTGTCACCTCCCTGTTACTTCAGGATGAAGAAAGATTTTGTGATGGGATAGATGTTGGAGGAGCTAGTCGGCTAAGCCTAGTAAGCTCACTAGTCGACTGATTGTAGATTAGGTTGACCTCATAGGTCATGTTGCTTGGTTGAAATGACAGTTAGGTTTTGTAATTGTTTTGTAAAACATATATATAGGTTGATGAGCTAGATAGATACTTGGTTCGTCTTGTTGTATGAACCCACATGTGTAATTGAGTAATATAATCTATTATTTTGTCTACCATTCTTGTCTCTTGTATCATTGGTAACATTGCAATGTGATTAATTAAAACAAATCTTAGTGTGTTTATTGAGCCTCAAATTCACCCCCTTCTTCATGATAGGTTGTTTTTGGCTTGTTATTAATATGCGACACATATGGAAAGTTCAATACAGTTTACATTCAATTGTTTTTACAGGGTTTCTTTGGGTCTGTCTTCTTTATTTCTGTGGTGAAATCTATTATAGATAAATCTGTTGATGTATTGTAAATCATTCTATGAAAATCTATCTATCATACTCAAAGAATTGTTGGTTTTTTTATCCTTTGTGTTTGGAGGGTTTTCCTGGTTCATCTTGTCTCTAATGGTGATTGTTTTATGTGGATGGTTTATTCTTGAAGATTCATATATTGTTGATATAAAGAATGATATGTGGCTAGTTTAAATACTCATAGATGGATTCCATAAGGTTGATTATGTGGCTAATATAAATTTTTTTATGTGGTTGATTTAAAGTTTCTTAAAGTGATGAAATTGTTTCATAAAAGTTTTAAAGTTCAAGCAACCCTGATTTTTCTCAAACATTAACATGGTACCAGAGCATAGGGAATGAAAGATCTTAGTTTTATGCAACAATATAAGCCTCTGTAGATCTTGAAGGCTTGAGAAAAAATATTGTATCGATGACATTGTTCTCCATTCATACCACCTTGAAGGTACTTCCAACTTCAACACATGGAAAGCAAGAGTGTTGAATCTTCTCAAGGAGAAAGATCTTGATTCATTAGTGACTTCTGTGGTAGATGAAATTACCACTAATGTAGAAATAATAAATTATAGTAAGAATCAAGCACAGGAAAAGAGGACTATATATGACTCGGTGAAGGAGAATCTCATGTCGGTGATCACACCATTGAATATGGGGAAAGAGTGTTTTGAAACACTTAAAAACTTGTATGAGAAGAAGGATCCAACTCAAAAGAAGGATTTGAATAACAAGTTTCACAACATAAAGGTAGAGAAGGATGAGACCGTAGCATCATTCTTCACAAATATTTCACAAGTGAAAGATTAGCTTGTAAGCACCGTTGTGGTGGCAGATGAGGATGATCACCTACTTTGAACTACCATTGATGTAATCCCTTCCTCATGGTATACTTGCTTAGTAGCGGTAAATGGAAGAGAATAATATACCAACTTAGAGAGATGATGGCATGATTGCATTGAAGAATAAGGGTGCATCCAACGCAAAGGTGGTGCACTAAAGAGGAGATTCTTTCCCTCTCGACAAGAATGAAGAAAGGGAGGAAGCCATTCTCTCCCAAGAAATTATTTTGTGGAAAGAAGAAGAAGTTCTAGAAGGAATTTGATAAATCAAAGGATGATTGCTTCTATTGTGGAAATAATGGCCACTTTGTGAGAGAGTGTTATGCAAGAAATAAGAAAGAAGGAAGGATTCATGCATCCGTCGTCGTAAAAGGAGCTAAACCTTCTAAAAAAAATCATACGAGGAAGAGGATGATCGAAAGGAATATTTCCTTTAATGGAGACAATCTTTCACTATTGGTTGCATGATATCCTTATTCCCATTCCAAGACTCACTATCTAATACATGTAGTAAGTTTTTGCAATGTTTAAAGTTGTAGAGAATAAATAAGTACTCCAACTATCTCCGTAAAGGTGCAGAGATCAAGAGGGAGCCCACACAAAACAATAAAGATAAGTAATTTATATTTTGATTATTATATGTTGTTATAAATAATATCTAAAGGTTCTTTTTATATGACTGTTATATAGATCTGTATTCCTGGACTTGGAATTGTGTTGAGCATATACATTTTTTTGTCTTTATTGCCATGTTATCGATCTCATGAGTCCATATTATTTGATATGAAATAGGAATAATATAAGAATTGTGTAGGAATGATATATACTTATATAGGACTGATATAAGGTTGAAAAATTCCTTCATAATATATTAGATAGAGGGCTACATGCTTTCCTCATGAGATATGAATATGGGGTTGTATATTGATTTCGTAAATATGATTTTTTGAATGATATAGGGATGAAAAACATTACATGACATATGAATGGGGTTATGTCGAAACATTGATTTAATCTATATACGTAACTGCGTGAACCATTGCTAGTATGTTGAAAATTGTCATGTGATTACATTTCTCAATTATGAAAGGTTATTAATCATGAGAATAATTTGTCTTGTAGGGAAAAATCATTTTCCCTAGCATACAAGTGAAGAAATACGTGAATGTGGATTCATTCTGATGGTCGAGCCTAAGAGAGAATAGTTTAGGAGGTTTGTATGCCTCTTGGGAAGAAGACAAAATAGATTCCCTAATAGTATTCTAAGAGATGTGAAGAGTCCTGAAGCTATTCTATCTTATTTACATTCATGTGTCAAAGAAGAGATTTAGACATAGATGCACATGAGTCTCCATAATGGAGGACCCAGATTATGATTCTCATAGCCTAACAGTGAGAGGGAGAAGCTATATTCACTAACTCATGAAGAACCAGTGTAATTGGTTGATGTACCTCCTATAAAAAGGATACTTGCATGATGCTCATAATTTAGAAGGATTCTCGAAACAATATTCAAAGAATCTTGTTATGATTCTTGAAATTAGAGGTGTGGCAGTCACTAGATAATATTTACCTCAATTAAAGAAAATGTGGAGTAGAGATGAAGAAGACTTTTAGGATGATGGACTAAAAGTCCATGGCCATCTATATGAAGATAAATATTAAGTTTAAATCAGATTTGGAAGATCTCAAAATTATGTCGAGATGTATTTGGATTAGTCACAACTCCAAGGATTGATTATATGGTTTCTAGTCTATACATAGACATGTACAACAAAGAATGCATTGTGGTACCTACTTGGTACAAGTGTATATGAAATTAGATATGTATCGATCAATGGAATAAATATTTAAAGATATATGAAATCTGATTAGTATAGTTATTGTGAAAGATCACATGTGTTGGTCTAGATATAGCATGTTGAAATCAGTAAATCATTATGAGTTTCCTAGTCAGTGATATCCGAGACATGGTACATATCCATATATGAGCACCATTTCCATAAATATTACTAATCCTTTGTCTAGGATAAGCTTGGTATAATACATAAAAAATCCTCTAGTTGAAGAGAGAGTATTGATGTGTCTGCACATGAGATAATAAATAAATTCCTCACCAGTTAGTCATGGTACATGAATTAGGAAACCAGGGGCCATGATACCTTGTGGAGAGAATCAACATGATAAGAAACATGGTCAAATTCTCATATACTATTGATTCTCAAGAAGAGTTATAGTCTAGACTGTCAGAGAATAGTTAAACCTCTCAAAGAGGTAGTTGGGTGCTACGATATAAAAATAAGAATCATTGATGAAGTGATTAGGCCTTGAAGAACATCACAAAGAATGGAAAGCTCACAAATATCTTCTCTAGATAGAAGAAGATTTTTTATGTCAACAAATATTGAAGATTGAAAGAAGAGATGAAACTTTCTTTCTACATGATATTACGCATCTGTTGTATAATGTTTTATATGATGGATTTAAAATCAATTGTTTCCATTTTAGAGAAACTGTGTTCTAGATCAAATCCAGGTTGTGCTACTATGTGTAAGTAGTTGATTGGTCTCTTAAAGTACTTAGCATACCTATTGTATTTTTATGCTCGTGGATAAGAATATGTTTAAGTACCTTTTGAGGTACATTAGAATAGGTTTTTTATTGTATTTGATACGTGGTAGACCTATGGTGCTATCCAACTATTATGGTAGCCTAGGATAAGCTATGTATATTGCGGTTGGTATTACCTACTGAGGAGTAGTGTATCTTGGGAGGATACCTACTAGGGTGGAAGAATTGAGCCTATAGCTATTAGGTGTTAATAGTCAATATTTTTGAACAAACCTATATGTGTTATGATAGAACACATTGAGATGAATTTTTACTTCATTAAAGTCATGGTCCTGTAAAAAAAATATTTTAGTACTTAGCTACTAATGAGAAGATTGCAAATTTGTGGACAAGATACTATTAATGATGAAGTGGAGATAATTCTAAGATAAGTTTGGTATAGAAGGAAATTCCTGGTAAAGAAGAGAATGTCTCCCTCGCTAAGAGGTGTTGGAGTATCAGTACAACCTCCACATGGTATAACCACCGCACATTTAGGAATATAAAACAAGTGTACTAACTGCCACTCCCAGTGATACGGCCTTGTGTTGGGTTTAAAATGTTCATCAACATATGTAGGTTTTGGTGTAACGACAAACCTTACATGATATCAGAGCATAGGTCTCAGGTTCAATTCCCTCGAGCTATGCCTGAGGCGGGGTGTTGGAGTATCAGTACAACCGCACCCTTGGGAATATAAAACAAGTGGACTAATGCCACTCCTGGTGATAGGGCCTTGTGCTGGGTTTCAAATGTTCATCAACATCTACAAGTTTTGGTGTAACAAAAAACCTTACAAGAGGGAGTGTTAAATGTACAACATCGACAACCATTCTCTAGAATTGTGTGGTATCAAGTCAGGGACTTGTATTGTATCAAGTCAGAAACTTGTGTCGTATAAAGTTAATAATTTGTGTGGTATCAAGCTAGGACATTGTGTTGTATCAAGCCCTATCTATGTCCACATGTATTGAGGTGGAATTCATGTACTATGATCTTGTGTTGTATCAAGATTGGAGTCTTGTGTTGTATCAATACTAGTATTATGTTGTATCAAGATTGGAGTCTTATGTTGTATCAGGACTAGTCTTGAGTTGTATCAAGACTGTAGACTTGTTTTGTATCAAGTTTGGAATTGTGTTGTATCAAGTTAAATGATTCTCATAGATGGTACCTTATGAGATGAATCTCCTTAATTGGAGATGGTATTATGTTGTATCAAGACTAGATGTTTGTGTTGTATCAAGTCATGAGGATACATACTATGTGATGTATTTCTAGTCATGGTCACTAGGTTTTATAAGTATCATTTAGGGATTAACTACCCCTACATTGAATTACTTTAGCATATGACTATATGACCCAGGGTAATGCATATGATCATTAGTATGGAACAATTCTTCTGAGTATGATATGATAAGATGGTTAATTAATTAATACACATATAGATCATGCAGTAATTAATTAATGAAAATGAGATAAAGCATAAAGAAAGAGAATTAATTTGAATTGCACATGTATGCATCAAGTGAAATCAAATTATGAAGGGCTCAGTTAAGCCTAAGTTGTAAATAAAGAATGTCTCAGTTAAAGAAGGGGCATCTCCTTATTTTATGCAAAGTGTTTGTGCATGGGTGACACTGATTGTGAAGTACCAAATAATTTCAATTAGTATCCTAAATTTATGGTCATTCATTTAGTTGAAGTTTGAGTTCAATTTAGTTTGTTCACGATCAGTTGAATTTGTTTACAACCAATTCAATACGTTCAGTTTAGTTCACATTCAGTTCAGTTCAATTTAGTTCGGTTCAATTCAATTCATTTTAGTTCAGTTCACTTCACATTCAATTCAGACAACTCACATTCATTTCATGTGAGTTAGCATCCAGTTAAATCTAATTAAATAAGGATGGAACATATATATCTTGTGCATGCAACATAATCTGAAGTGTTAGTTGGGAACTGGATTTTATGAGGGCACTAATGTCTGCATGAGAGGAGTTCCAATGGATTCTAATCTTAGTAAATGTTCCATTTATGACCTAAGTGGGTTTACTGAGCCTCCAATTCACCCCCTTTCGCATGATAGGTTTTTTTGGCTTGTTATTAATATGCGAGGCTTATGGCAAGTTCAATACAATTTTCATTCAGTTGTTTTTGTACGGTTTCTTTGGATCTCTCTTTTCTATTGTTCTGGTGACATCTCTTATTGAGAAATCTGCTGATGTGTTGTAAATCATTCTCTACAAATCTATCTATCATATTCAAAGAATTGCTGGGATTTTAGGGTTTTTTGAGGGTACATCTTGTCTCTTATGATGATTGTTTTATGTGGTTGATTTATTCTTGAAGATTCATATATTGTTGATATAAAGAATGATATGTGGCTGATTTAAAGACTCATAAATGGCTGATATAAATTTGATTGTGTGTCTTATATAAATTTTCTTATGTGGTTGATTTTAAGTTTCTTAAAGTGTTGAAATTGTTTCATAAAAGTTTTAAAGTTTAAGCAACCCCAATTTTTCTCAAACATTAATATGAGGATGATAGAATTCAACGATTGTAACTAATTTTTATTCCTGGTTTTGAAGAATTCAACAAGCATTTTTGAAGCTCAGAAGAAGATAGTTCAAGCCATAGATCAAATCCTCTTATTCTTCTTCTTCTTTCTTAATAGTCCCAGTTCTTTAGTATAGAAATAAGGCATATGATATAATAATGAAGAATTAGGGTCTCCCATATGATTTTATATATTATTATGAATTATTTATAAATTTATAAATTTTCATCAATAAAGGAGTTGGTCTTTCTGCAGTTGTTTCCAACACCCTTCCTAGATTTGCATAGAAATTGACTAGTATTAAATAAACTCTCAATAAATGAAATTATGCATAATGAATCTGAATGCTTTCTATTTTTGTATCTAGTTAAGTCCCTAATTATCATATTACATGTCTCATTTTTCAAATTTGATAGGCTTTGAGGTCATTTGGAAGTTCCTACATTTAGACTAGTTGAGTTGTCTAAGAGTGATCCTAGCTATAATTTTCCTCCTAAACTGTGCTAAATCATTCATAAAATTATTCTTTCAACACATGTTAATATAAGGGATCTATTTTTCAAATGATGGGTTTCCCAAGATCCTTGGATTATACTTCATCCTCATTGATGTGTGACTAATGCTCGAAACGTAAAAGGTCCCAGTGCTTTGGGCAAAGGAAACTTGAGATTGTGCAACTTCCTTGTCAAATTGTGAATGCATACTAATATAATGAACCTATGATATAATTTTATGCCTTTCATAAACATTTAAAACCTATACCTTCATCCTGGATGCACTTGAGAAGAATCCAATATTGTTTTGAGCAAAACTAATCAATCCCAGTCTATTCATTGCACCTAGTATTGAGTTTTATTTATCAATTCTTTGTATCAGAGTTAATGGTCTATTGAACCTGATTGGGATAGTTACACTTAAAGTATGCATAAAGGAATTTTCTACTATTCATGATCTCATAGTGCAGTCTTTATATTTACAAATAATGAACTTATGTACATTGCTATAGCTCTCCCTATAAGATGTGGGCAATGGGTATTCCTTTCATATCTTATAATTGGGATGGTTAACTACAATCTTACAATAAATGTATTATAAAGTTAAAGTACATATTGTGTTAAGGATGTGTTATTAGTATTTGATAGGGGTTGAGATGTAAGAAGATTAATATAAGTTTATGGAAAAATACTTATTGAGTGGTTGAAACACTTATGGTTAGTCTTTTGTTACAGGATATGATGATTTAGGATGAGCAGTTTAATACAAACTCACAATTAAAATGTTGAAGTTTGATTCTACCTTGTCTTAAAGTTAATTGTATTTAGAAGGTGTGATGTGTGACTAGTAAGAGTTGTATCCATATTCATATATGATACTTGATGATGTTAATATATGTTGATGTTTCATATACTAGTGTAGAGTTACTACTATATTTGGAATCCTATTATTTGGGGTTGTAATTAATAAAGGTTTAAGACAAAACATCTTAAACCTTTATTAATTACAAATTTCACAATTGATGCATAGTATTATGTTTCCAAAACTTCCAACAGAATTTAATTTTAACAAATTGTTTTCTCAAGATGCTTAATATTTTCATGAAATCAAAGAAGAAGGTTCTAGAAACTCTAGTTCCCATTAAATTACACTTGAAAAACTATGATGGTAATGAAGATACTTAAACATCTACTGCAACTTCAAGATAAGTGATACTAATAGTCCCCCCCTTCAAGATTATGTAACCTATAGATGTTGTCTAGTAACTAGTGTTTTAAAACATGATAGGGGCTCAAAGGCAATTGTCCAAAGATGCAAAATAAAGGATTTGGCCTCCTCCTCTATGTCGTTAATTTATCTATTCCATAATATGTGACATGTTTTCCTATCGCAGTGCTGAATATACTAAGCCCAAATAGACAACAGGTGATTAAAATGTTCAAACCATTCACTATAACCAATGCTTTCTGAAGTAAATTTTGTTTTCCTTCTCATTTTTTTATTCCAAATAGATTTCAAATTTATTTTTCATTCCCAAAATTTAGTGTCCTTAACATCGATTATTTTTTTTAGTTGGTTGTACAAATTACATATTTTGAAACAAGGGCACCTTGACAGATATCGAAGAATTTGTCTGTCTTCCAATGACAGAAACAAGATATGCTATTTTTTTTTACTAGATTTTCTATTAGAAAAAAGAATTGTTTTTTATTTTGGAAAAGGCATTCAAAAATAAACTTTTTTTGTTTTTTTTTAACATTACGCAGAGTGCTGAAGTTTTTTTTTTCTTTTCAATAATGCTCTTTTTCCAATTCAACTAATGTTAAAATTACATGTTTGTTTCTATTTCCTATGTTCTACTTTGGGCAATAATTGTTTTCAATATACCTTTTTTTCCCTTCAATATCAGTCACGATTTAGTTCATAGTTGAATCAAATGGATATAAAGACCCATTTTACTATTAACTTGCCATAAACCAATAAACACACATATAGCAATTCCTGTTGTATGTTTAAATGACTCAAGTACAATTATCAATTTTCTAGAACACTATTCAGCTTCAACATGAAGACATTACCACCATATGGCTCTTTTGAGTCGTCAATGAACCAATTTATCATACATTGATATACAAATATAAGATATTTGTTTTGTTAATGAACGAATTTATCATACAACTAGCATAGATCCATTTTAAAAGGGATCTACCAAGCGCTCAGAGGGATCAAATCCATGGAGTTGCAAACCTCTTTTTAGAATGGAAATGTTGAGGAAGTGTGTAATGCAATGTATATGGTTTTAATTTATTTAATTTGTGTAGTTTTATTTATACGTCTATCTAGATATTTTAGATCTAAGTTGAGGAGACATTTTATTTTTCCAATATTTTATTAGTTTTTATAAAGGGCACATGTGAAGGAGTTACACACCTCTCCTCTACTGGGTTGTAGAATATGACTCTTCAACGCAATGATATCTCAATATAGGGAATTATTTGACTTCAAAATTTAAAAATTGAAGGTTTATTATTTAACATTATTACTTGTAAATATAATTTAAGAATGAATTAGTGTAAGTTAATAGTTTAGTTTTTTTCACAGAAGGTCAATGGTTTACTTTTCTTTTCCAATGTAAAATTATCACATCTTTATTGATATAAATTCATATGGGTCATAGAGCCACTAGGTCATACAAGTTCAAGTGAGTATGTGTTCAACAAATATCAGAAAAATATGTAGTACATATATGACATTTTATAGCTTGTGCGACTGCCCTTTCATTGACAGAATATTCAAAGTTATGAACTCTATTTACTTGAAGGTGAGATGTCTGCAAGAAAGTATGAAAAAGATCAAAACTAGCACCTTCTCAGTGAAATGTTTACACCATAGTGTTTTACTCATTTCTCTAAAGATTGAGCAGGTAAAAGAAGACTTTTTTTAGAGAGCAAGTGTAATATCCCCCAATTTATAAACATTATTGTAATATTAAATCTCAAGTGTATTTTTTGATGAGTTTAGATGATTGCGGAATCCGTCCAAATGGTCCCTGGAAGACTGTTGTAACCACTACATTTTTCCTTTAATGAAATTTAGAATGAAAGGGACAAGCCACGTTAAAGAGGAGACTATCTGTGCAAGAGTGGGGGACATAGAGCAGTAAAACCTCAAGGAAGTACATTAGGCGTCGAAACACCTTAATGGGGATAGACATACCCTAGAGAATTCAAGGAACATTGGTTTATGGGGATTCAATGGTGAATGAACCATAGCTACAAAACAAGATTGGACAAACCCTGAAGAAATTGGGGGCACCGCAGTGATTAAAGGGGATTCCTTAGGGAATGGACCGTAGCTGCAAAGTACTACCTAGGAAACCAAACTATAAGATAGCATAAGCAAGGAGGAAGGATGTTGCTAAGTATGCTGGGAAATAATGAACTCTTGTTGTGTGAGCACTCTGTGTTAGGAAAGTGTTGAGAGAAATACTTGTTGCATGAGCACTCTATGTTAGGAAAGTGATTTCTTCCTAGGAAATGAACTGAGGTTAGTTGTCTCCACTCTTGGAATGCATTGTTGATCTTGGGGGTGATTGAGGGCAGAGAATATCCATGCCTAATCTATGGTTGGGTGGAACATGGTTGTTCCATTTTCATTGCAACTCACTTTACAAACAGGGTTTCATTACTAGGTTTATCTTTCTACAAATTTATTGAGCTCAGGGTATGTTTGCATATGTGCAAATGTGTTTTTCAATGCTTCATAAAGGATAAATACCGGTTATTGTTTTATTGATGAAAATGTTTCTTATGAGACGGTATATACTCATACAATGTTTTGAATGAATGTGACTTGCATTTGGTGATATTGGTTGCTCAAATGGTGTCATATTGTTTCTATAAAGAGTTACTAGTATGTTGTATGAGTCCTTGTCAAATCCATTCTAAGGGACCCCTGGTAGGGAAGCTAATGTGATCTATTGGGTTTAGCCCCTTTCTTGTGTGGTGAATCCCCTGTATAATATCTTAAAATCCTAAGGGAGGGTGAAACATGAAGGAGAGCTTGGATGTTGAATATGTTAGGAGCTGGACACTAGACACCACCAAAATACCCTATCCCGTCCTTGTCTAAGGATCTCAATTGGCTAGAATCCCTCGGTCAATCCAGGGTTTTCCACTCCGTATTCTTCCCAAGAAAACATAGAAGTTAGATGTAAAAGCCTTGTGTCAGAAGGCCAATGTAAGTAAAAAATGTATAAAGAATTCAAGTGCTTCTGTAACTCGTAATCTACAGTCTGTGTTGCAGGAGCGAGAAGAAGAATAAAATATATAAGGAACATGAATTGTTTCTGAAACTCACAACCTACATCGTGGAAAGCGTAAACAAAATGAAAATTTATAAGGTATGGGAGATTTTCTACAATCTTCATCGTGGAAGCGAAAAATAGAAAATAGAAGAAACGTTATAAGAAATGGAAGCATTTCTGCAACCCATATAATGATCATAAGGACTTTCCTCAATCCACATTATGGAGAATGGAAAGTGGAAGTCAAATTGTAAAGTATTTAAGTGTTTCCGCAATCCGCATTGGGAAATGCACAAAGTGGAAAGGGAAAGTGTCAAAGAAAATTTCCACAATCCGCAATCCGCATTGCAGAAGTGGAATTACGGAAGGGATTTTTATTTGTGGAAGGGAATTTTTGTATGCAGAAGGACTGTTGTAGAAATAGTTAAGCATAGGAATGAATGTTAGAGGAAAATTCATGGCCCATGTATTATGTGAAAGAAATTATTTTTGTTATATATATGCATTTTGACAAGTTATATGGGTATGTTACATATGGTATCAGAGCTATAGGTTTCAACCGTATTGCCTTTTGAGAACATTTAGTTCCAGTGCATTATGGAAAAATGTTTTTCTAATCATAACAATTTGTGTTGAAATGTTTTGTGCACATACAAAATTGTTCTATAATAGGGATATAGTAATGGCCTCACAAAGTGAGAATGCAGATCGACTCGAAGAAGGTGCACCAATGGCAAGCCCATTGCAACCAAAATAGGAACACTCTGAAGCCAGTCAAATTCGTAAAACAATGAGGAAATTGATAGTAGAAATAGAGATCTTCAAAGTAGATAATGAGCAGCTAAACAAGGCTCAGGAAAAGTAGTAGGAGATTAGTTATATAATGTTGCAAAGTATGCAAGAGAAGAATAATGGGGGAAAACCCCAAATAGAGAATGGGAAGGACCCGAAAGTTCTAGAAAGTGTCGAAAGAAAAGACAATTCCTCCAACATAACTCAAAAATATGCAAATCGATCCAAGGGGGTCAGCAAAAGAAAATTCGGCCACTTGGAAGTTGAGTTTACAAAAATCAATCCAGTCATCTTCGATAGAGAATCCAAGATCAGAGAAAAATAAGAGCTGGGTTGCTAGATATTAAGAAGTATTTTAAAATTTACAATTATTCTCGAAACATGAAGGTGAGAATGGCCATCTACAACCTGAAGTGAAAGACCATCATTTGGTGGCAAGATCTGAAGATTTCCCAAGGAATAAAAGAGAAGAACATGGAGTGGTCGGAGTTCAAGAAGTTCTTCAAGAATCAATATTTGTCAGAGAGCTACTATGAAAGATAAACCAAGCAATTCTATGAGTTAAAACGTGTCCAAATGAATATAGAGGACCTCATTAACAAATGTTTTGATCTTCGGTGGTTCGTGTCATATATTAAGGAGGAAAAAGCAAAAGTGCAAAGCTTCTTGAGTTGCTTGCCATGGTCTTATAAGGACCAGATTGAATTTGACAATCCCAAATCCTTTGATGAAGCCTTAAGAAAGGAAAGTTTGTGTTTTGAACAGTACAAACTAAGGAATGACCTTTCCAAGGTATGGAAGGGTAAATAACATGAAAATTTCAACCAATGGAAGAAGGGATTCCAGCCCCCACCCTTCAGGAACATGCCAAGGAATCCACAAGGAAATTCCTATAACAAAAATGAACAACTTCCATAAAAGAACTAAAAATATGTGAAACTTGGACCTAAGGGGACTATTGGAGCCCCTAAATAACCCTTGAGTGTTGGGATTGTGGATATCCCCACTTGCGAAGGAAATTCCCATGAATCAACCAAACTAATGAGGTTGTTCACAGGCTATCAATCTGCAATTGTGGAGATTGAAGGTACTATCTCTAACCAAATTCTTTCTATACTGATTGATCCAGGGGATACTTTAAGTTACATCTCTTCCAAAGTGATGGAAATTTTCTAGCTTGCCAAGGTAAGGCATGCAAAACACTGGTTAGTCCAATTGGCCACTGGAGCAAGGAGAAAGGTAACTAAGTATATTGTTGATTGTGAAGTTAAAATAATGAATTGTGTGACTAGGATTAATATGAATTTTTTTCCTTTATGGTCATATGATATTATTATTGGCATGGATTGGTTAGCAAGGTACAAACTAATATTGAATTTTTTTGATAAAACCTTTACTTATGTGGTTGAGGATTAGATTTTTACAAAGGTAAAAGGTGCCATTAAACCTGTCTCCTTAAGGAAAATCTCCGCGATGCAATTAAAAAGGTGTATGAAAAAGGGTTGTAAAATGTATGCAGTATGGGTCACTTACTTGCTCCTTAATGAAGGTCAAAAACTGGTAAAATAGCACCCAGTCTTAAGTAATTTTATGGATGTATTTCCAGAAGAGATGCCAGGAATATCCCCTCAACAAGAGATAGATTTCTCCATTGAGATTGTTCTTGGATTTGCATCGGTATCTAAGATAGCTTATCGTATGAGCATTCCTGAGTTAACTGAATTGAAAATTTAGTTACAAGAACTGCCAGATAAGGGTAAAATCAGACCCAATGTGTCTCCTTGGGGGGCACGAGTTTTTTTGTTAAGAAAATAGATGGGACTCTAAGACTTTGCATAGATTACACACAACTATATAAAGTAACCATCAAGAACAAGTATCGTCTACTTCAGACCAATGATCTGTTTGATCATGTGGGGGGAGCCAATATTTTATCCAAGTTGGATTTGCAATCTTGTTATCACTAGATTAAGAAGAAAGAAGATGTAAGTAAAATGGCCTTCAGAACCTGATATAGGCACTACAAATTCGTACTAATTACTTTCGGCTTAACCAATTCCCTTGCTACATTCATGTGCCTAATGAATAGTATTTTCAACAAGTACCTAGATCAATTTGTGTTGATATTACTTGATGACATCCTAATCTACTCCAAGATGAAGAAAGAACATCAACAACACCTAGAAATTGTTCTATAGACCTTAAGAGAGCATTAGTTGTATGCTAAGTTAGAGAAGTGTGAATTATTTAAGAATGAAATTTAGTACCTAGGTCATTTCATATCAGAAAACAGGATCATGGTATATCCACAAAAGATTAAGGATATTTTAGAAATGGACTGTGCCTAATGATGTCACTAAGATTTGGTCCTTCATGGGACTCATCAGTTACTACCAACGATTAATCCAAGTATTCTCAAATATAGCCTATCCCATTACTTCCTTGCAAAATAAATGAGTAAATTTTGTGTGGTCCTTGAAGTGTCAGGAGAGCTTTCAAATTATAAAAATATTGTTAACCATGGATCCAATTTTGAAGGTGGTTGACCCCTATAAAGACTACGCATTTTGTAAGGATGCTAGTAAAGAAGGATTGGGTGGATTATTATCTCAAGAAGGGCATGTGGTATGTTATGAATCATGCAAATTAAAAGAGCATGAACTAAATTATGTAGTGCATGATCTATAATTGGCAGCAGTAATGCATGCCCTAAAAATTTGGCACAACTACCTGTTAGGGAAAAGGTTCCTTTTGTTTACAGACAATGCTTATGTAAAGAATATGCTTACTCAGTCGGAACTAAATTCCAGACAAACAATATGGATGGCCTTCTTAAGTGAATTCAATTTTGAAGTAAAGAATATCAAGGGTAAGGAAAATAGGGTGGCTAATGCACTCAGTCAATGAGCTCATGAGGTATATGATATCTCTATGAGCCAACCAAGAATTGATATGATGAGCAGAATAAAAATAGTCAATATCCAATATGATGAATATGAAATCTTATTGAATGAACTGCTAAAAGATGCGGTTAACTTGAATGGGATAGAATTCAAAGTAGACCAAAAAAGGGTTAATTTGGTTTAAAGGGATGATATACATGCCTAACATTGTAGATTTAAAATTGTTTGTTCTAAATGAAATGCATAAACATTCTTATGCATGGCACCATGGTTACCAGAAGATGGTACAACCCTTGGAAATCAATTCTTATGGCCCAAATAAAAGGAATATTTAGTTGATTATCTGTCGAAATGTCTGGAATCACTACAACAAAACCCTATGATTAGCTTCTCTTTTAGCTTCCTTTTTAGCATCCACTGTCACTTTTAGTGTTTTTTCCATCATTTTTTGGACAAAGTGGACGCTTTTCCATGAGATGGCACTTTTAATGGCATTATTTGTGTCCCTTTTTAAAATTTGGCATTATTTTGGATGATAATTAGAATTACAATTAGCGTCCCAATTAGAGTCCCAATTAGCATCCTTATTAGTGTCCCAATTAGTGTCCCAATTAGCATCCTTATTAGTGTCCCAATTAGTGTCCCAATTAGCATCCCAATTAGTGTCCCTTTTTAAAAGTTGGTGCTAGTTTCGATGCTAATTATCATTCCAATTAACGTCCCAATTAGTGTACCAATCAGCATCCCCATTAGAATCTGAATTAGCGTTCTAATTAGGATCCCAATTAGCATCCCAATTAACCTCCATTTTTTAAATTTGGCACTATTTTGGATGCTAATTAGCATCCAAATTAATGTCCCAATTAGCATACCAATTAGTATCACAATTAAAATCCCAATTACCATCCCAATTCACATCCCAATTAGAATCTCAATTTTCATCCCTTTTTAAAAGTTGACGCTATTTTGGACGATAATTCATTAGAGGAAATTTGGGGTCTAAAATGGGCCTTATAAGAAAACGTGCCAAAATAATTTTTTGTGAGTTGGAATTCAAGAACCAATAGAATTTCAATAAAATAAGTCAACCATAATGGTTGAATTGACGTATTTGTCATTGAAAAAAACTACTTGTTTTGTTCATATTTTTGACATATCTCATTGTGTTTTTACTCAAATTTCGATCGGGAGAGCTCGTTGGATGTGGAATTTGATTCCCCATCCAACAAGTACCCACACTGAATAATTTTGATGGACCACGCTACCCCAAAAACAAGAAATACCTGAAAAAATGTGATGACGACATCATCATCACATTTTTCAGGTATTTCTTGTTTTTGGGGTAGCGGGGTCCGTCAAAAGTATGCAGTGTGTGTACGCGTTGGATGCGGAATCAAATTCCGCATCCAATGAGCTCTCCTGATCGAAATTTGAGTAAAAACACAGGGAGATATGTCGAAAATACGAACACAAAAAATAGTTTTTTTCTTTCTTCCTCCAAAATTAATCAATATTATTTTATTATTTTAACTATTATTTTATTGTTTTAACTATTATTTTATTATTTTCCTTAGGAGGCCCATTTTAGACCCCAAAATTCCTCTAATGAGAATCCCAATTAACATCCCAATTAGTTTCCCAATTAGCATCACAATTACCATCCCAATTAGCATCCCAATTAACATCCCAATTAGCGTCCACAAAAGCATCCCATATAACACCAAGAATAGCCTCCAAAAAATGTCATGAATAACATAGCACCATATGTTATTCTAGGGTTAGAAACATGAATTGTGCCATGAATTTCGACAGGAAAAAAATTCAACATAGCACTAAGTATAGATCTAGGAATTGCGCCTATAAAACATCCAACATAATGGCAGGTATAGATCCAGGTTTAGTGCCTGGAATAATGCCAAAATTTTTGAAAGAAACCGCACTAGGAATTGCATTAGGTTTAGAGCTAGGAATTGTGTTTGGAAAATGTCCAGCATAACATCAGATATATCAATGTCAATGTCAATGATCATGATTCATGTGATAGTAATTTTGTATCTTGATTATCATAGTTGCACCTAATTTATCATAATCATGGCACTTTTGGATCTTGATTAATCCTAATGAGGGGTAAACTACCTTATTGTCACCTAAATTGCTCTAATGGCATTTGAGTGTCCCCAAAAACATTTGATAGACCCTAATGGAATATGGTTGGCCCTAACAACATGACTATGATGCATTGCGATAATTATGATGGAGCGTATCGATATGATTTGATAAGTATAAAACTATATCATCCATTATTGTGAGGTAGAATGGCTCCTTACCCATTATTATTGCAATTATATTAATGATGACATTGATGATGACTACGATTTTGGAAATGATGTTGAGTTATTGTATGATGATGATGACGATGTGGATGTGGATGTCAATGACGATTATGCATGTGGTACCAATTTTGGATCCTAATTGATTCTAATGGAACCAAAATGTATGTAACGACATCTAAACAACCCTATTATAACTGAAATGACTATAATGACATATAATTGACCTTATCAATTACATGGCATGAATCCTAATGTCGATTAGTGATTAAGAACACTAATGGCTTATGCGTGACCACAATGACAATGGTGTTGATGATTTTGTTGATGACATACTTAATGCGGGCGATGATGATGATAATGAGGATGATGATCAATATTATGTTGATGTACCATATGGAATTAATGATGATGATGATGATGACAAAGTTGATGCCCATGATGATGATAGATGTCATAATACTTCTCGATACTACAAAACTTGAGATATTGGAGTTAATAACAAGTAATAGAGGTTGTGAGGTGTTGACCATAAAAATATTGTTAGAAATTGAGTTTTACATTAACTGATTTGGCCATTGGGTTTAGTAGTTTCCCCAGCCCCCCTAAACCCCCCTTCCAGAAAGTTAGTACAATACCAACTATCATGGTGCTACCAAAATGTCACCCTACAAGGTTGTTTTGGACAATGGCCCCATCTATACCCTCATTTTTACCAAGAACATCCAAGGCAGAAGAAGTGGACATCAATATTAACAAAAAAGATAACTTTATTTGTACTCTTAAGGACATTTTGGTAGTGGTTTAAAATGGAATAAAGAAACAAGAATTTCAAAATTCCCATATTGTTACTTTGAAGAATGGGATCAAATTTTCTTACATCTTTGACGTTATAAGCAGACATCTCTAAAGGAAAAAAATAGTTAACTGCTCAATTTTTTATGGTATTAGTAGATTTTTCATTAAATATTCAGAATAAATTGGTTCAATTTTCGACAATTCTTTTGAGGATGTCAAATTTCTATTAAAGTTTAAAGCAATTTCATTTGTTATGTGAAATTCCCTTAAACTAACATATTTGAGTATTATTTTTAATTTTACCTACTGCAAATCCAGGCAACATAATTTGATAGACTTTATTAGATATATTTGTTGTGCGCTATGGAAAAGATCGGATCACAGGATGTAGGAATGTCTTCGGCTGTAGAGGAACCCCCAACATCTCTACATTTCGAGGATAAAAATCTGTCGACGAATTGAAAAACATTCAGAAGTCATCGAAAAATCAGTGGAGATCTTGGGACTCCCACCAACGTTTTCATTACAAGAAGTGTTAGGAGAAGTGTGAGATTCAATGCTAGGGTAAATCATGTATTCTTTGCTCTAGGTAGTAACGTTGAGAAAGAGTGGCTTTCAACTACAGTAGTAAATGATGGAAATGATGGAACCATGGTAGATTGACCAAATTCATCTATCAAGAAGATTTATGGGGGAAGTTTGAGGAGAGGCATGGGCAAAGAAAATGGAAGTAGCAGAGGTTGAGAAAAAATAAAGGGTAAGCACAATTTCTCTGACACTTAGAGAGGCATATTATTATGATGTTTACGTTTTGGTTTTCCTTTAACCTCTTTCAAAACATACCTATTCTATAGATTCTTCTCTCAGAATTATAATTGAATTGGTTGTCAATGTGGGATCCAAAGTTTTGGTTTTATTTATTCATCTTAGGAATAAATACACAAGGATAATGGACATGGTTACAGAGAAAATGAATTCACATTAATGTCCATATTCCAAACATGTTCAGAAAATTAATTGGGTGGATAAGCACATCTAGATAAGAACAACATGGAAATAGTTGATATTTAAATTAAATTACCTATGTCAATGGAGGAGTAGTTTACTAGTGAGGTTGACGTTTATTGAGTGACAAACCATTCACTGGGGTTCCATTTTAACTGTGGTCTACCCTTCCAATATAGAATGACCATAAACATATCCATTCATTACTTAGGAATGCATTTGACGACCCATTTAGCACATAAAAAATTATAATTTGACAAGAAATGAAAATAATTGATACATTTAAAATACATATGTCTTCCCATATAATACTTTCCAATAAACCATATTTACATTTCTCCCATGAATCTAACCTCTTCTAAGATTAGCATAAGGCCATTTTCAACTAATTACATAGTTAACATTAGATTAGAGAACATAGGTATAATATTTGCCCTGTGCATCATAAAACTTGTTTTCACAGCCTTTAATCCACATCTCATTTATCTCTTTGATAGCTAGGAGGTTCTTGAGATTTATCATTGGATACAACTTTCAATATTTTGTTGGGTGTGACCATCCATTTTGCAATGGCGATAGTGGAAGGGATTCTTCCTATAGGGGGTTCACTATGTAGGAAATATATGTAGATGTTCTTCCACATGTGTGCAATGGTGATACTCTTTTTATTTTTCTCTTTCCCATAGAGTATCCCCTACCGAATGCAATCACATCACATGCCTATACCCATTTTCCCTCACATACTCATCCAACTACACAATGAGTGCATCCTATACATCCTCTACTCGAGGTAACACTCAATATGGAGATTACACATGCTCTGTTAAGTGACACATATCTTTTCAATTATATTTGTCTTAACTTTGCTAATGTGTGTGCTGGAAAAAATCCCGCACACATAAAATAATCTTGTATATGTGTATTGAAAGTGGATGGTTCTTTACCATTGATCACTATACACCTTTGAAGTGTAGTTTATGGAATTAAACGTTGGTTTTAAGTCCAAATATTTAGGTGATGTGAATTTTGGGGAATTTTCAACTCAGGTAGCTTCCAAAGTTATGGTAACCATAGTGTTGGAATTTGGCCAGAACTTCACACATCAACAATGTTTTTAATGATATTTTATGCTTTTATTTTCCATCTTAAAATGCTTTTCTTAAATGAATAGGATTCATTATTGCTTTGCTTAGTTGCAATTTACAAGCATTTCAGGATTTTGAATCACCATATAACCTGGCCTCCTAATCACTATGAATACACAACTTGAGGAACCATGTAGGACTGGCATTTGGTTGGGTTCGTCCCACCAAATCCATCCCTTGACTATCTGTACATGGAGCACAAACCAACATATATTGTAATGAAAAAAATGAATACACAACTCACCATCCCATTAATGAAAATATATTCCAACAATAAATTGTAGTCTTTAACTAGGAGGGGGATTCCACCTCTCCCTTAATGACCTCCATTGATTATCCTTAGATTCGTCAGATGGTCGATGATCATCTAGGGGGTTTTGATGATACTAAGCAGGGTCTGAGAAACAACTAGAGAAAACCCTAGAAGCAAAACCTAGTTTCTCTTTTGTTATATTTCGTTAGACTAATAACATGTAATACTATGGAAAAAGAGAAATGTTCTTAATCACAATGTTAAATTGTTGCAAAATATGTAATGCGCTTCATGTGGCATGCATTCTCATTCTTGTTTTGCATGTGGATGGAGCTCAAGAGGCTTGTAATCACTATATATGATAGTCTCTTTTATAAGTATATATTGTTTTTTTCTCTTTACAAATTGCACCAACACAAGCAACTCATAATAGCATAAAATAAAATCATAAATAAATGTCATATAGCACAACTTAGAGAAGTCACGACTTTTTACTTAATTTCTTTAAATGCTTGAAGTTGTGCTATGTCTCACCTGATTTGTTATCACATTACTTTTATTTACTTAGAACACCTAAGGAACTTTCATAGAATACATTATATATCAAATCTAACTACACCCATTAAACTCAAAACCATTGAGATTGGGACAATTACATATAAAAATCCATGTCAACCCTCAATTTGACCATTAAATAAATCACGTAAATTACTCCTTATTAAGCACACAGCCATGCAAGATTCCCTCAATAGCCATGTGTTGCATCTATTCATGTGATTTATATAAGTTTACATCTCATTGAATGGAAGGGTTTCTTGAGATCTTAGTTGGTGAAACAAACCCCATACAACATTCAAAATTGAACCCTTCCCAACCCTTCTAAAGGGATCTAGTCCTTCCTAGAAGTGTAAAGTTAAAATTTTCCTTCAAAAAAAATTTGAAATCTGAATTTTACCTTTCCATTCAAGAAGGGAATAATTTATATCAACATTTCAAAAGAACGGAAACATTTGAAATTACCCATCCATATAAATTTCTCAAGATATTAAAATTTCTATGCTATAAAGTTCAATTTATCATTCAAAATATTGGAAATATGATCAATTATAATCACTCACCCACTCATCCCATGCACTCACTGCTTAGTTGTGCAAGATGAACAATAATCATTGATGACTATGAGACACTAGCCATCAAGATGTGACTCTGACTCTTGAGTCACTTGGTGCTACAATCTAAAGTGTGGCAATGTATCAACAACTACGGCTATAACAAAGAAGAACTACAAGTCTACTACTAGGCCTGAAGCAAGCTGAAAAGTTTGTGCCTACTACCTATGAGAACCTCGCTACCAATGTGCACTCTTTTTTCGTCAAAATGAAATTCAAAAGGTCAGTTTGATGAGTCCTCCTCTATAATACTTCATTTCCTGCATGAATATCATGGACTCATGACAACTATAAACAACACTTGATGTCATGTAATACAAATAATGACATGTAGCTAGGATCACAAACTATGCAGAGGTTGATTTATGCATTGCTATAAAGAATTTTTATTAGGCACATGATATCGAGAAACAATGGTTATTAATAAAATTAAAAAAATAATTGTTGGCTCAAGAATAGTCTTCAATTTGATGGGTGGCGTAATCATGATGTAATATCCCTATATTGTGGTTTCTCACAACATTTGTCCTTAGCGCCACTAAATACATATAAAAATTACTTGTATTTACATCCTCTTCCCTTTAAACCCTCATCTCATAGTCATAACTAAGGATTATTATGCATGAACATACTCACCTTATAATATGAATTGGGTCAAGGCATAGATACAACCATAAAATATTAAATGTGTCGATACGCAAAGAGTAAGAGACAAGTATAAGTAAGTCTTATATTAAATTTACCATATAAGTCTTTAATTAACACTATAAACTAACATTTGACACATTGGATTGTTGTGATCTTCTTACCACTCCTTACCAATGTGATTGCAAGGAATTCTTTGAAGGTGAAGTCCATAATTTTAGGTCTTCTTCCTCATTATTATGCCTTTTGGTAAGACAATAAAGAGGGTAGTGGCCTACATCGGCATGGAAAATGGTTTCGACATAGAGGTATATGCATTATATGTTTTTATTAAATATCTTAAATTACAACCTATGACTGTCGATTCACTGAATTGTGGACTGGTACAAAAAAAACAAATTTTAGAGCCTTGAGCCCTTAATTACTCATAGTTAGAACTTTGTCAAATCTAGCCATTAATAAACTTCTTTTGGTATTTTGGTTCAATTTAAAAGGTGGATTTTTGAGACTCAAACATGAAGTGAGTTGCAAGTATTCAATTGACTTAGGATTGATTCCATTTCCCCTCCATTCCATACATGTATGCTTTCATGACAAGTGTTGAACAAAAATTTTAATGCCCCGACCTTGGTTATGCTAGATTTGCTAACTTTCTTGGTAAGTATAATTTTTCTTTTAATGTTTTCTGAGTTGTGTATTATTATATGTTAGGTTTTGATTCCTTATCATTCTTAGATATCTCAAGCTTGTATTGCACTTGGATTGCAATTGGATTCCTCAATATGGTTAGGACATAGTCTAAGTAGTTTTTTTGTATAATGAAGTGTGCTCCAACTTAAAAAAATACAATAGAATAGTTGTTATGTTATTGAGCTATAAAATTAATGATACACATATGACAACGTAATGTTTTCAAAATAATTTTTGTTGAAAGTATATCATTTTTTCATGTAAATATTAAGGGGTGCTCAATTATTAAAAATTGTAAAAAATTGAAAGAACAATATTTTTTTTTGCATTTTTTGGGTGAAGGGATTAGGTAATTTATAATTGTCAATTGAAATACAATTACTTATATTATCCTTCTAAAAATTAATCTTAGAAAGGCTCCAAGAATAAATTCCCTTCCATTTAAAATTAAGATCCACCCTTCAAATTTCATCACTGACCCCATACCATACAAATCTCCTCATTGAATTGCGATCATAAGGCTATCCTTGAGTTGTATGTGAACACGTGGGTGAGGCATGGGTTGAGATTTTATCCAAAGATCCACTTCCCTCCATCGAACATTGAACCTCAGAGCTATTGATGTTACCCTGCAAGATGGGAAACTCACTACAAAATCCGTTCCCAAAACCCTAAACCCGGAGGTCGAGGCTGAAAATGCATTAGTTCTTTGAATTTCATGGAATCCTAAGATTCAAGGTGGACGAGGATGCGGAGAAAGATGGAAAGAGAAAGCGGTTCGAGGTGCCCGACGTCTTGGTGGAATATCTGGAGGACAGGCGCCTTTGGATGTAGGGAATCGAGCATGAGCAGGATGGAGTTTCTTCTATTTATCTAATCATTGGCTATGAGGTTGTCCTGTAGCATGATCCACTAGAAATGTATGTGAGAATAGGTAAAAATGAACTTCTCATCTAGTTTAATAGAAAAGGGATTTTCCATTTCGAGCAGCTTAGAAATAAGAATGAGAAAGAGAATTGGGATGAGCAATTTCATAGTCATACCGATTCCAGACCCCATGGGCCCCAATCTATTAGCCTAGACATGTCTTTTCATGGGGCCAAGCATGTGTATGGGATACCCGAACATGCCATTGGCCTTTTCCTCAATCCAACTATAGGACTGAAGGTCGATTTCAAGCCCTACCGCTTATTCAATATTTATGTATTTGAATACATTAGCAAATCCCCCTTTGGAATATATGGTTCCATTCCTTTCATGCTATCTCAACGCAAGGAATACACAACAAGTTTTTTCTGGCTAAATTCTGCCAAAATGCACATAGATGTATTCACTACCGACAGGATGGGGGTTCACTTCCGATTCCCATGGGAATACTGACATGATCCATACCATGTGGATGACCGAGAGTGGTATCATGGATGGGTTCTTTTTTGTTGGTCCTAACCCCAAGGATGTTATGAGGCAATATGATAGTATTACTGGAACTTCTTCCATGGCACAAATTTTTGCAACTGCTAATCACCAGTGTTGCTGGAATTATAGAGACGAGGAAGATGTAGCCAATTTGGATGCCATGTTTGATGAGTTCGATATACCTTATGATGTTCTGTGGCTTGAAATTGAGCACATTGATGAGAAGAGATACTTTACATTGGGCAACTTGCTCTTTCCAAATCCATGAGAGATGTAGAATAAGCTCATGGAAAAATGCCAACATATGGTGGCTATCGTTGATCATCATAAAAAGAGGGATGATGGATTTCTGCTACACAAGGAAGTGACTCAAAAGGGGTATTATGTTAAGGATGCCCATGGCAATGATTAGGATGGCTGGTATTGGCCAGGTGCATCATCTTCTTTGGATATTCTGAATCTAGAAATCAGATCATGGTGGGATGAAAATTTTTTCTCTTAGAATCTATAAGGGTTCAACACTATCGTTGTACATATGGAATGATATGAATGAACCTTTTGTATTCAATGGTCCAAACGTATGTTATTGTTCTCACAGGCCCCCATTTATTTCCTTGAATTTTTTTATTTAAGATACACATTTATGAGCTTCGAAATTCATAGATGAAATTCATTGGAAGGATAGAGCCTAAAGCAATCAATGTTTGGATTTTTTATTTGTTTTCTCTGTGATGATCCCTGCTATGGTGCAGGGAAAAATTCCTAGAGATGCTCTTCACTTTGGATATGTTGAGCACTATGACGTTCATAATGCTTATGTATATTTCTTTCATATGGGTTCTACTGATGGTCTTTTGAAACGAGGAGGTGGGAATGACAGGCCATTTTTTCTTATCATGTTCCTTTTTTGCTGGAAGACAGAGGGTCGACATAGTTTGGATGGGAGAGAATATAGCGGATTGGGACCAATTGAGAATTTTTGTTCCGATGTTGTTAAACCTTGGTCTCACTTAAATGGCATTTTCTGGTATACAATTTTATTGATATATTGCATTAACAATTCTTGAAGAATTTTATAGAAAGAACCTGATATCTATTGCAATTTTCCAATAGGTGCTCATGTTGGTGGATTTTTTGGAAATATCGAGCCCGAATTACTACTTCAATGGCTCCAGTTAGGTGCGTATTACCCTTTTTTTAGAGTTGATGCACATCATGAAACCAAGAGGAGATAGCCCTGGCTATTTGAGTAAAATTTATCTACCCTACTTATTTTTGTTGTATTTCTCATGACCTACCACACACCACAATAATTTCCATGGTTATGGCTCTATTCTTAATACGAATTGTTTTTTGTGTCACAATATATCTATAGTGAGCTCTTCAATGTGTCATGATTTGACTGTTTTCTTACGAAAAATCAAGGATTGCGATTATTTTTCACATTTTCAATCTCCCTAGCTCAGTATATTTTAGTTTCTTGTGCAAAATTTATCATGAAACTATGCCTATTTAGTATTTATACTTGCCTTATGTTGATCATTGTTTTCCTCCTGTAAGGCTCTTGCAACAATTTACTGTTTACTTGCAATCTCTCACAAGTGAATAAAGTTATTGATGCATCCTCCTTTTATTAGCTAGTTCTATGATGAATATGAGATTATTTGGTTTGTATTATGTAGTTGTATCTATAGATTGAAAGAATTTATGTCCTCATGAATATAGATATATTTTTTCTTAGCAAGATATTGTAAACTTTAATTAGTTCAGTATGAAAAAACTTACATCTATAAACATCATAGAGCTCTCTAATGTTTATCTCCATCACAAGCTAGTGTCATACCTCATAGTCAAAATTTTAACCAAAATCAAATGTCCATAATCATAAACTACTCTTAATACTTATGTACAATCATTTGTATATGTAAAATACAAAACAGGGGTTTGAGCCCATTCATAATCAAATTCAAAATTTGAAAACATGTATATCCAGTGAAGATGGATTGCTCACAATAGAAAGAGAGAAATGCAAGTATGTTAGGTATATAGGGATCTCAAAGAAACTGGGAGAAATACCCTAGATTCCTCTTCATTAATCTCCCATGTACCCTCTGGAATCTTCGATGCTTTTTTTGGAAGGCATGTCTACTATTCTACTTCCATGTTTATCTCTTTGCAGGTTTGAAAATGAAATGGATGAGAAAGAAGCTTCCAGTTCCTTTACTTGGTTGAACAATGGTCTCAGGGTAAGGTCCTGCATCCCAAATTGATGGGAAAGATTTATTATTAAAATAGGAATATTTAATCCACATTCATTCATTAAATGCTAATGTTACATTTTTTTTATCAGTAAAAGGCATTGTATTACCATGCCTAGAATTACATTAGCTTTCCCATTTAGCAGGAAATTATATGCTATACCACTATATACTTATGCACTTATAAGATGACCAATTGAACCTTTATGCAATAGCTGTAGGATGGATGTGGCCAAAACTTTCCAGGAAAACAAGATAGATGAGTTATAAGGATAGGTTAAAAAGTGATGACCACCATTTGCTGACAAATTGAAATATGTTGATATTGATTGGGGTCATGTAGTACATTTCAAATGACAAATATTGCAAAACTATTGTATACCTTTTGTAGTCAAATTTGTTGTACCATCATAAGGGGAATAATTGTCATGAATAATTTGAGCTAGATCATTCTTGTTTCAAAGTTTCCATGTAGCCCAGTCATCCGGACTTCAATGTTTTCTTCATTTGCCAATCTGTATCTTGAAATTACATGCCACTAAATTTTAAACAACTATTGTTGTTGCAATGCGGATTGTTATGCATTCAGTGTTTGATGTTGTCAGAACATGATCCTATGGTCTGAAGCAAATTTCGATGTAGGAGGAACAAATACCAAAAAAATAATGAAACTTAAGAAATTTGGATTGGGAACTCCCTAAAGCATTTCTTTTGTAAAAGGTGTTGAAAAAGGATCTGTCTATCACTCTATTTAAGATACACAACTATGCATTCCAATGGATGCATTTGGTTCATTTGCATATGTTCCTAGCTTCCAAAGTGGGAAGGTTCCATGGTCAAAACCATCAAATGCTTCAGATGATAGGAAAATGGAAATTGAAAGTGAAGGAGATGAAATGGTTAATAAATTGTCAAATTCAACTACTGAAGAGGGATCTTTAGTCAGAAGATTGCAGAAGCAATCATTTTATATGTATGAAGATATCCATCCTCGACGAATGGATGATGGATTCAGTGGCAGTGATGAAGATATATTGACTGGTTTTTGGTGGAGGCAAAGGATATCACACAAAAGAAGCTCCAGATGATCCCCAGGACATTATCAATGGATTCTTGGATATTCTTTGAGCCATATCATATATGTGACAAACCATAATGATAGCAGGGATGGTGGACATAGCCCATTGCTTGAAAGAAAATAGTCTTCAAATCATAAAGGATGGGGAAGGGCAGGCAAAGCTTGGGCTGCTGACGATTCTAAGTGGGTATATAGGGCTCACTGTTCATATTGTCCACATTGGGTGTATAGAATGTATGATGCATATAATCTTTCCCAACGTGCTGCAAATAATTATTAAACACCTCTCAAGAGTTTTCTTATTTGAAAATGCTTGAAGTTTTGAACCCTTGTCTTTTGTAGTTGCATGATTTAAGACGTAAGTCTATAATATTATGTTAGGGTCAATATATGCTTATTCCTTCTTATTGGATTTTTTAGCATATTTGACTATTTTCATGTAGTGTAGTTCTTATTATAGTAATTTTTTAGGATTTTGTTTGAAAGAAGTTCTTGTTTGTGGTCTAGTTTATGTTACTATAAGAAAATATTATGTGAGATATAATGTTCTTGTGTTGGGAGGAACTGCGTATTGCGTAGCTCATACATTTTGTGGCTATCTAGATTCAATTCTCTATCAAACTTAAAACACAATTTTTTATAGCACTCGTACTTTTCTCCATTGCTAACTGTAATTAGAGGAAGTATTGTTTACTATTTCCTTTGATATTTCCAGTTATAGTAATTTCCTTTATATTTTTTCTTATATCGCAATGTAATATTATTTTAATGCTTATTTGTTCTTTATATTAATCCGAGGATTTCCACTATGTTTTGGTGCATTGTTTATGAAAACTGGTGCAAGGAAGTTGTGGTTGGTCATATGTGGAATGGAAAAATGAGAAGAAAATATATGGTGTGTAAATTAGTCCAAGGATTAATTGCAGTGAATTATCTGGTCATATTAACTTATTTATATATAAAATTATAAATATTATCTATTACAAGCATGTTAGTATACACTCTTAACTATAATTATAAATATGATATTAGTAGTACGAAATTTCATGTTGTTTGAATAGGGGCATGGCATGTAGTGTATTGTATGATGAAGGATCTAGCAAGTTTAGGATGAAGGAATTTTTTAGCATTTTAGTTAAATTGCTTGAAAAATATAAAAATAGATAAAATGCCCATTGTATTGTATCTATATGATATAAATATGATTTTTCAATAAGTAAGCCAACAAAAATGTAATCTTATGCAACGAAATTTTATTAATGTTCATGAATCACTAAAATAAGTTAGTTTGGACTAGGAAAAATATGGAGTGTAAACATCTCTAAATAACTTAAATGAAACCTCATAAGGGAATGCAGTTAGTATTTCCAGGTATAAAAATACTCTCACTCAATGTAATATGAAGTTGTAGAGAGATGGAGAGTTAAAACTCATCTCGGGTGATAGAGATAAACTGTAATGACAACCACCATTATCCAATGAAATAATTAATAATCCATGTGGTAAAAGAACTTAACTCCTAAGTCACCTTATTTATTGCCAATTCAAAAGTATGGGTTTTAATTCAGGATAATCAATTTCTAGGGAATCTTACTCCTTACAATTGCAACTCAAAGGAACTGGGTAACATTATTCACAAATGACCCACTATCATATTTTATATTATGCCAGTAACATATTTTCTTGGAAGTTTGTGGATCCCCATAATTATGCCTGGCTAGTTTTTGCAGCTAGGTGTTGAAAAGGCATAAAATAATGCACACAGTTATTTTTCCAAAGCTACTACTCTCCCATTTAGTATTGGCACAGAAGATAGAAAACATAGTGCTAATAATAGATGTCTTGTAAAACAAGAAACTAGGGAAAAACTTGGAGCATGCTATCTTCATAGATATCAGCAAAAAATATTCTTTTGAGGTAGCCACATGTTCCAACCCAGGAGGGGATAGAGTATATACAAAGGGATTTGATGATACAATTGTGAAATTCATATGCAGTATTTCAATTCCAAACAGATGTCATGGTGAGGGGTTCAAGATTACCCCTCAATTTATTTTGATAAGGAGCAAATAATTTTTGAGAAATACAATTATAGACAATTAGAAGAATGACATAAACAATAGTGATTTGCTTCATGGAAACCTTTTCATTCTAATTAATCATCTCAAGTCAAAAGAGTTATCAAAGGAGAATGCATGCTTAAAGAAAGTCATCCTGGAATTTGGTTACCAAATTTTGAGCTATGATCAGGTGTGTAAGGCATGGCTAATCATTTATATTCTTAATGACCAGTATAAATTATCGTTACTTGTGATATGATTTAATGTCCTATTATATGTTTTGTTTTTCCTTAAAGTATTTAGGTTCCGCTAGAGTATCTTGGCTATATTATTTGTACTAAAGATCCCTTATGGGTGTTTTTGTAATAAACTACTGTTGACTCGAGATTGCTATATAATTCAATGCAAAGTTGAGGTTTTCTCTTCAGATCCAGTCATGGATTTTCCTTCTTTGAAGATTGAAGACTAGTAAAATTGTGGTGCCATCTCACAACTCTATTTTGAGTCTTTCTATTGCTTTGTGGGAATCGGATCACAAGACAAAGTGCCCGTCAAAATCCCCTTGTATTCTGTAAATGACTAAAATAAACCACCTTTAACTTTGCAGTCCTATGGCATGAATGGACCTACTTCATCAGTGGACCTTAGAGATGTTATGTTTTACTTAAATCAATCCCCAATCAGGAAGATAAGGTGTCAAATTATTTGTTTAGCCTAAAATGTTTTGTAAATTTTTTTTTATGCTCTGCAAGATTACAAGGCAATACTCCTGTAAACACTCTAGTAGCACATATAAAACCATATCTATAGCACAAAGGTTAGGTAGAAACTTTGAATCTTTTCCAATCTAAAAACAAATGGAGGAAGTTCTACCCCTCTTTGCTTTGTATTGATCAATAAATTTGATTTGAATGTTGGAGCTTTTCACTTGTAGTGCTGGTAGAGTGTAACATTGATTGTTGGAAATTTCACCTTCATGGCTTCCAATAATTTCCTTGATGAGAGATTAAGCTTGAGTTCATTCTGTAGGAACATTCTCATTGGACTTGATGAATACTTAGCATGAAAGCTAACATGCAGATAGGCTTAAACAATGATCATCTGGAGCTTTATTTCTAAGTTGAATAATAGAGCTTTGAAAAAGGTCCAAAAAATTATTTAGCAGTATGCAGAGTAGTTTTTCCACTACATTCCATAGTAGGGTGCATCCATGGAGCTGGGTTACACTTTTTGGCAAGGCACTTTCGGAGAAAACACAGAAACGTACCTCGATCGAGTTCATAACACCTCGATCGAGGGCTTAACAAAACCTCGATCTAGGTTTTAAGAATGCCTCAATCTAGGTTAGGTTTTAAAAAAACCTCAATCTAGGTTTTGAGACCTTTATCTAGGTTTTAAGGCCGTGATTGAGGTCCTTGTGAAAAACATTTATAAAAAGAGGTTTAAACTGTAGCTTGATCGAGGGTTTAATAAAACCTCGATCGAGCCTATTTAAAAACCTCGATCGAGGGCCTGAAAAACAAAGAATTATAACTCTTGTAGGAAAATCAATGTTTCTCTGTGTCTTCTAGGGGTGTAAACCCTACCATTCATGGCACACAACTGAGCGGAGTTCATACCGATAGATTCGTCAAAGAATCCTCTATCCATCGAGATATCATGCGTTCATTTTGGCATTCATATGGGTTTTTTTTCTTAATTATTTCTAAAAATTACACTTAGAAAACTAGACAACAACTTCAAAGCAGCTCAAAGAAAAATCCTCAGGGTAAAATATACACATCCAAAAATTTCTTAAAAATGGGTAGCCCACACATCGATGTGTCCTCTTCAAAAGGGTATCTTTTTTTTTCAATTTTTTAAAACAGTGAAAAAAAAGATGGGATGGAAACACATGTGTATAAAATGACGCTGAAATCAGATGTGGCCACTTTCAAAAAAAATAAATAATTGTATATTGCGAAATAAATTAACAAAAAAATATGCAGACCACAGTACAGTTTGTGTAGATCATATATATATATATATATATATATATATATATATATTAATGTAAGATTGAATTATTGGGGATGGACACGAGCCACCTATTAACTTCTTCAAATTTTTAAGTTGACATAGTTCATTAAATGAAATTTTTCACACATTAAATGACATCAAAATATTTATAAAAAAATATCATTGGGAATCCAACATAATATTCTACAATTTTTTTTCTTACTGCAAGTCGAAATTCACATGGAATATATGCGTTTTGAGGGCTTCTATCTAGCAAATGAGTAAAAAATCAGGTTTTCATCACCAAATTTGACCAAAAAGTGTTACCCACCTTCATGGAATCACCCAGTAGTATAGCAGAGTAAATAATTACAACACATGAATTTTAAAGATGCACGCTTATTGTTTTTTATCTCTTGAATCAGAATGTACTGTAGGTCTTTGAGAGGGCATGGTAATAGAATCAATTTTAGTAGGGAACTTAGAGAGTGCTTGATCTTTTATTTTTCTTTGATATTTTACTTCTTTGTTGAAGATGATACACCGAAATATTGTGTAGAGTGTGCTACTTGTACAAGTATTCCTGGAGTGATTTCAAGATGTCAATAATGCTTGTGGGTGTATTCCCTTCAAGGATGCATTGTTGGATGCTTATTTTCTTTCTTAAAATTGGCAATTTGTTTTCTGTCAGTTCTTATTCTTCAAGGATGTTGGAACCTTAGTTTGTTAGATGAGTAGATTGAATTTCCGTAAATTGAGCCTTAGATAGAAACCAACATTGCTCTTTCTTGCACTTCTTAAGTCTTTGGTGCTTTTTCCTTTTCATAGAAACTTATGGAATTTGATTGAAATCACTTCTTTATGTCGACATATTTAATGTTTACTTTGTTAGGATCTTTGGGCAATCTACAAAAACTACAATTATAGGTAATTGATGAGATTGTTCTGGCCTCCTTTGGCTATGAAATGCACTTGTTCTTCATTATCCTTTGCTCCAACAAAACTGGTAATTGAGTTGTGTAATGATTCCTGTAAGTCTATTCATGTAACCAATCACCAAATTAAACATCAAAACATTTCATAGTATGGACTGAATTTTTGGTCAATAGACCTTTAAGAAAAAAGAAATTAGGTCTATGGGTACAATAGGGGTATTGAATCAGGAGTTGGAGTGGAGACGCGTATTACTATGATGAGGTAAACAGACATCATTAGGAAACCTATGTAGTCCAAGATCCTCAAACCTCCATTATAGGCACAAATGATTATTGTTATGACATCCTAATTAGAACTTGACATCAACATATTAATTCTAGGTGTTTTTTCCATAGAAAACGGTTAAACAGAACTAAAAAGTAGATCCATGAAGTTGGCAGAGGCAGGTTAATAATAAAAAGGGCCTTTAATCAACATGAAATATTTAGGCATTTAGGCATCAAGAGTGCCCTATCTGTAAATATTTAGGCATTTTTCTCTAGATTTGATGTTTCATGGTAGCGTTACAAATAGATGGGTGTACACATCCTTAGCTTAATTTTAAGAAGAAATCTCTCAAAAATTTTGCATTCCCCAATCCTTTCATGTTTTGTTGCATCTTGATCTAAGAAATTAGCCTTTAGGTCCCCTTATATGTCATCTTTCTATAATATCAAGATAATGGATGGAAAATGTCATGGATTCTTTTCAATTGTGTCATAAAAGTAGGGGACTCATCTCATAAATATTTGTGATGGGAAGCTTGTTTAAACTTTACAAAGAAGCAAATCATGAAGGGGTGTTCTCCCATATACTAGGAATTGAGTAGAATACCAATTTTAAGTAGAAAAGATTACATTGTTTTTTTTTTCCATGATGCAACTGAAAATCTTTTTTTTTTCTTTGGGGCAGAGTGTTTACATTTGAGCTATTTATACACCCCTTTTTCATGTTGTAAATGCAACTCCACGAGTTCTTTGTCCTTTTAAAATAAAGATTCATAGTTGATATTGATGAACATCTAGATGCTTCGGGGAAAAATGATCTTGATGTGATAGATATCTATATTTCTGTTTCATTGGCTTTTGTTTTCTATCCATAGTAATTTCTTGTAGTGGCCTTTTCTATAATATTTGGTGGCATGGCGCATGTATACAGGTTGTATCACACCAAAAGAGTTGGGTATTGTAATGTGTTCTCTAGATCAAAATCCTATATAAGCAAGCTCCAATATATGATAAATGAAGTTGATGCAGATGGAAAAGGTACCATTGATTTTCTTGAGTTTCTTAATCTTATGGAAAGAAAGATGAAGGATACTAATTGTGAAGAAGAGTTGAAGGAAGCATTCCATGTTTGTTACAAAGATAAAAAATGGTTTTATCTTTGTTGTTGAGCTACATCATGTCATGATAAAAGAATTTAGAGAGACCTTGAGACCTGAATTCAACATTGTTTTTTTAAAATTAACAACTTTGTCGTTATAGAGACACCCTTTTGTTTAATGTTCCGACGAGCTTGCTATACTGGCAATGGAATTTTCATCGCTAGTATAGCAATGATCAATGTGTTGGCATAAACATACTTTTAACATTTTCCTTCATCTCTATAGTGACGACCAAGTGTTTCTATAGCGATTATCAATGTGTTTTTATAGCGACGGGGAAGCGTCGCTATAGAGATACAGTTTGAATTTTCAAACAATGCATATTTCATGTATTTTGTGTCGCTATAGAGACAAACTATGGCAAGTGTTTCTAGAGTGAAAAAAAAATTCCACGAAAAAAAGGGGTCATGTTCGTCGCTATAGCAATGCACAATTGTTGCAATAGCAACTATTTTCCATGGGGAAAATGTGCGCATGTACTAGTGTCAGTGCAAGCACTGCAACATCACCATGGGAATTGAATAAACTTTATAAATGGAATCACAATATATCCTAACCAGTTTTCCTTGTTGATACTCATTAGCTTGATGGAAGAAGGAACTTTGCTCATCCATTGGTGAATAGGATCCAACCAATTATTGGGTTGGTCATCCTCTTTTGATTCTCCTTATTGCTCCACTTATACATATCTCGAGGATGATCATGCTTATCTATTATATCCTTGGCATACACACTAAGATAATTATTGTTGATAGGTCTCATATAGTGGTACACTTACGCTTGCTAGGGAATAGTGATTTTTGTAATCCCATTAAGCCAATTTCTTGAGTTTTGTTCAAAATTCCTAGAAAAGGTTTATGGATTTTATAAACTACTTGATCATATATTGTGAAATTATACAATCTATCATCATTTTCCGACCATTAGATACTCAAATTTATGTATTGATAATGTTTACTATTATAGAGGACTCTATAAGTTAGGTTCCCAAATTCTTAAAGAATGTTAGATCAATGGAAGAGAGCTTTCCTTATAAGCAGGAGGTTGGTGGTTCAATTCCTCCATGCCCTAATGCTATTATAATATTGGTTAAAACCAACGAAATTAGTAAGAAAAAATACGAGATAATTGAAAAAACAAAATGAAAAAAATTCGTATATAAAACTACCAAAAACGACTAAATTAGTGACCAAAAAATGAGAGATGCTAAACTAGGCATTGAAAAGGATGTAACATGTGGCGCTAATGATGAAGTCAAGCGTGGCGTTAATATGGTAGAAAAATAAGACGTGAAACTAGGCTTTAAAAAGGATGCAACACATGGCACTAATGATGAATCCAAACATGGCATTGATATGGTAGAAAAATAAGACATGAAACTAGGCATTAAAAAGGATGCAGCACGTGGTGCTAATGATGAAGCAAAACATGGCATTGATATGGTAGAAAAGTAAAACGTTACTTTGGATGGAAAACATGGCACTACATAGGAAGAAAAATATGGTGCAACAATAGAAGAAATATTTGGTGTCATTTTGGTAGAAAAACATGATGCAAAAAGGAAGCAAAAGCCGGTGCAAATTTGGAAGCAAAATTGGCACATATTTGGAACTAAAACATGGTGAAAAATGGGATGCTAAAGTGGTAGAGAAAATGGATGCAATATTGGATGTTATTTTGGATGCTAACATGGTGCTATTAGGGATGCAAATATGGTGCTAACAGGGATGTTATTTAGGAATAAAACCCCAATGTTGTTTAGGAAGCAAAGTTGGACGCTAATGTGGAAGCACAAAAGTAGACGCTATTTTGGATGTCATAAAGGATGCTATCTAAGAAGTAAACAGAGAATTTTTTTGAGAGGATTTAAATTTTGTCCATGATGTGTCTCATTTAGCGTCTAATTTGACCACTCATTCTTAAAAAAATTACACTAAAAAGGGACGCTAAATGGGATGCTATTTCCAATATTTGTTCCAGTGAATGTCAACAGGTGAAGGTTGAACATAAACATTCGACGGGTTTTTTACAACCTTTTCCAATTCCCAAATGGAAATGGGAGGTAATATCTTTGTATTTTATCGCAAGTTTTCCATTAACTCAAAAACAACATGATTCAATTATTGTTGTTGTAGATAAGTTAAGAAATTCTGCTCATTTTATTCTTGTGAAGTCCACTTACAAGGCTATCAATGTTGCAGAAATATTTCTGAAGGAAGTATTCCAACGTCATGGAGTACCAAAGATGGTAATTTCTGATGGGGATGTCAAGTTTACATCAAAATTTTGGAAATCATTGTTTGTAGACTGTCAATCTGCAATTGTGGAGATTGAAGGTACTATCTCTAACCAAATTCTTTCTATATTGATTGCTCCAGGGGCTACTTTAAGTTATATCTCTCCCAGAGTGATGGAGTATCTCCAGCTCACCAAGGTAAGGCATGCAAAACCATGGTCATTCCAACTTGCCACTGGAGCAAGGAGAAAGGTAACTAAGTATATTGTTGATTGTGAAGTTAAAATAATGAATCGTGTGACTAGGATTAATATGAATTTTTTTCCTTTAGGGTCATATGATATGATTATTGGCATTAGCACATAAAATAGATATAAATCCAAATGAAAATAGAAAACATGAACCAAATGATTGTGACTATTAGGCGGCTATTCCTCACAATCGCTTCTTGTGATGTTGTGGAACCATGGCAATTAGGATTTCAAGATGCAGCAACACCTGTGATGCAAGGAATAATTGACGCACCTTTTACTTTACAAATTGAGCTTAAACATTAGGTTCATTATTGGGGAAGCTATGAAAAGGTCCTCATTGAATCGATCCGATCATGCGCCTGTGTCTAATAAGTTCTGGCTTTCCTAAATAAAAGAGATTGGTTAGCAAAGTACAAACTAATATTGAATTGTTTTGATAAAACATTTACTTATGTGGCCGAGGATCAAATTGTTAGAAAGGTAAAAGGTGTCATTAAATTTGTCTCCTTTGGCAAATGTTTTCCATGCAATTAAAAAGGTGTATGAGAAAGGGTTGTAAACTGTATGCACTACGGTTCACTTACTTGCTCCTTAATGTAGGTCAAACGCAGGTAAAATACCACCCAGTATTAAGTAATTTTATGGATGTATTTCCAGAAGAGATGCCAGGAATATCCCCTCAACAAGAGATAGATTTCTCCATTGATATTGTTCTTGGGTCTACATTGGTATCTAAGATACCTTATCGTATGAGAATCCCTGAGTAAACTAAATTGAAAATTCAATTACAAGAACTGCTAGATAAGGGTAACAGCAGACCCAACATGTATCCTTGGGGGGCACCAGTTTTATTTGTTAATAGAACACATGGGACTCTAAGAATTTGAATAGATTACATACAACTAAATAAAGTAATCATAAAGAACACGTATCCTCTACCTTTGACCAATGATTTGTTTGATCATGTGGGGGGAGCCAAGTTTTTCTCCAAGTTGGATTTGTGGTCTCGTTATCACAAGATCAGGATTAAAGAAGATGTAAGTAAAACGACCTTCAGAACCTGATATGGGCTCTAGGAGTTCGTAGTAATTACTTTTGGCTTAATCGATTCCCCTGCTACATGCATGTGCCTAATGAATAGTATTTTCAACAAGTATCTAGATCAATTTGTGTTGATATTCCTTGATGACATCCTAATCTACTCCAAGACGAAGAAAGAACATCAACAACACCTAGATATTGTGCTACAGACCTTAAGAGAGCATCAGTTGTATGATAAGTTCGAGAAGTGTGATTTATTTAAGAATGAAATTCAGTACCTAGGTTATTTCATATCAGAAAATGGGATCATGGTAGATCCAAAAAAGATTAAGGCTATTTTAGAAATGTCCTATGCCTAAGGATGTCACTAAGATTCAATCCCTCATGGGACTCACCAGTTACTACCAAGAATTAATCCAAGTATTCTCAAATATAGCCTATCCCATTACTTCCTTGAAAAATAAAAGAGTAAATTTTGTGTGGTCCTTGAAGTGTTAGGAGAGCTTTCAAAGTCTAAAAACATTGTTAACCATGGATCCAATTTTGAAAGTGGTTGACCCATGTAAAGGCTACACAGTATGTATGGATGCTAGTAAAGAAGGATTGGGGGCATTATTATCTCAAGAAGGGCATGTGGTATGTTATGAATATCGCAAATTAAAAGAGCATGAACTAAATTATGTAGTGCATGATCTAGAATTGGCAGCAGTAGTGCATGCCTTAACATTTTCGCACAACTACCTATTAGGGAAAAGGTTCCTTTTGTTTACAGATAGCACCTGTGTAAAGAATATGCTTACTTAGTCGAGACTAAATTCCAAACAAACAATATGGATGGCCTTCTTAAGTGAATTCGATTTTGAAGTAAAGAATATCAAGGGTAAGAAAAATAGGGTGGCTAATGCGCTCAGTCGATGAGCTCATGAGGTATATGATATTTCAATGAGCCAACTAGGAATTGATATGATGAGCAGGATAAAAATAGTCAACATCCAATATGCTGAATATGAAAACTTATTGAATAACTACTAAAAGATGCAGTAAACTTGAAAGGGATAGAATTCAAAGTAGAAAAAAAGGGTTAAATTGGTTTAAAGGGAGGATATACATGCCTAACGTTGCAAATTTAAATTTTTTTGTTCTAAATGAAATGCATATACCTCCTTATGCAGGGCACCCTGGTTACTAGAAGATGGTATAGCCCTTGGAAAGCAATTCTTATGGCCCAAATAAAAGGAATATTTAGTTGATTATCTGTCAAAATGTCTGGAATCACTACAATAAAACCCTGTGATTAACTTCTCTTTTAGCTTCCTTTTTATCATCCACTATCATGTTTAGTGTGTTTTCCATCATTTTTTGGACAAAGTGGACGCTTTTCCATGAGATGGCACTTTTAATGGAATTATTTGCATCCCTTTTTAAAAGTTGGCGCTATTTTGGATGATAATTAGAATCGCAATTAGCGTCCCAATTCGCATCCTTATTAGCATCCCAATTAGTGTCCCAATTAGCATCCCAATTAACATCCTAATTAGTGTCCCAAGTAGCATCCCCATTAGAATCCCAATTAGTGTTCTAATTAGCATCCCAATTAACATCCCTTTTTAAAATTTGGAACTATTTTGGATGCTAATTATCATCCAAATTAACCTTCCAATTAGCATACCAATTAGTATCCCACTTAGCGTCGCAATACGCATCCCAATTAGCATCTCAATTATCATCCCTTTTTAAAAGTTGACACTATTTTGGATGATAATTAGAATCTTAATTAACATCCCAATTAGTGTCCCAATTAGCATCACAATTATCATCCCAATTAGCATCCCAATTAAAGTCCCAATTAGCGTCCACAAAAGAATCCCATATAATGCCAAGAATAGCCTCCAAAAAATTGTCATGAATAGCATAGCACCATATATTAATCTAGGGTTAGCAGTAGGAATTGTCCCATGAATTTTGACAGGAAAAAAATTCAACATAGTGCTAAGTATAGATCTAGGAATTGCACATAGAAAACATCCAACATAGTGGCAGGTATAGATCCAGGTTTAGTTCCTGGAATAATGCCAGGAATTTTGAAAGAAACCGCGCTAGGAATTTCATTAGGTTTAGAGCTCGGAATTGTGTTCGGAAAACGTCTGGCATAACATCAGATATATCAATGTCAATGTAAATGATCATGATTTATGTGATAATGCTTTTGTATCTTGATTATCATAGTGGCACCTAAATGATCGTAATCATGGCACTTTTGGATCTTGATTAATCCTAATGAGTGGTAAACTACCTTATTGTCACCTAAATTGCTCTAATGGAATTTTAGTGTCCCCAACAACATTTGATAGACCCTAATGGAATATGATTGGACCTAACAACATGACGATGATGCATTACGATAATTATGATGGAGAGTATGGATATGATTTTATAAGTATAAGACTATATCATCCATTCTTGTGAGGTAGTATGGCTCCTTCCCCATTATTATCGCAATTATATTAATGATGACATTGATGATGAGTACGATTTTGACAATGATGTTGATTTATTGTATGATGATGATGATGATGTGGATGTGGATGTCAACGATGATTATGCATGTGGTATCACTTTTGGATCCTAATAGATTCTAATGGCGCTAAAATTTCTGTAATGACATCTAAACAACCCTATTATCATCGAAATGACTATAAAGACATATAATTGACCTTATCAATTACATGACATGAATCCTAATGTTGATTAGTGATTAAGAACACTAATGGCATATGTGTTACCACAATGACAATGATGACAATGATTTTGTTGATGATGTACATAATGCTGACGATGATGATGATAATGATGATGTCAATGTCCATGATGATGATAGATGTCATAATACTTCTGGACACTACAAAAATTGAGATATTGGAGTTAATAACAAGTAATATAGGTTTTGAGGTGTTGACCATAAAAATATTGTTAGCTATTTGGTTTTAAATTAACTGATTTGGCCATTGGGTTTAGNTAACTTTATTTGTACTCTTAAGGACATTTTGGTCTTGGTTTAAAATGGAATAAGGAAACAAGAATTTATATAATTCCCATAGTGTTACTTTGAAGAAGTGGATCAAATGTTTTTATAATGTTTTTCATATTTCATTGCTGAAGAAATATATACATGACTCCACTCATATCATTGACTGAAATGTGGTACATGTGGAACTAGTAGGAGAATTTTGAGTGGAACCTCTATGCATTTTAGAGATGAAAGAAACAACGCTTCGGAATCGGGTCATTGCTCAGTTTAAGGTGCAATGGAATCTCTTTATCCCGGAGGAGGCGACTTGGGAACTAGAGGAAGATATGCAAAAGAAGTACCCAGGTTTATTTCTAGAAGCTATGGAGGAAGAGTGACAACACTGTGGATATAATATTCCCTGATTTATAAGCATTATTGTAATATTAAGTCTCAACTGTATTTTTTTATGAGTTTGGTTGATTGCAGAATCCATCCAAATGGTCCCTAGAGAACAGTTGTAACCACTACATTTTTCATATAATGAAATTTTGAATGAAAGGGACAAGCCACGTTAAAGAGGAGACTATGCGTGCAAGAGTGGGGGACATAGAGCATATGAAAATTGAGTCACAGTAATCTAAGGACCAAGGAAAAACTCACAGAATATTCAGAATCAATTGCACAAAAATTTGACATGAAACACACTACAATTAGGAGTTGCAGTTGTAAGAATGTATTCAATAATAAAAATTAGAGATACAATGTGATACACAGGAATGAATAGCCATACAATTTGAAACCCAAGGAGGTAATTCGAATTGCATACATGAGAGTGTCTTAGCTATTAGTTATCCACACTAGACACATCAGTTAACCACTAATCACAACCATAATTGACTCTAACTGAGCCGTAAGTGAATGAGAGGCAGTAATTACCGATTCTAACTTAATAGAACTTAAATGCATGTCAATCAGTTCATGGGGGTGCATATCTAACTTGATTCAGCTATGATGAAGTGAACTGAACTAAATCAGGTCACCAAAAGTTGTTGGAGGTGCCTTAAATCACTCTAGTTAACTCAAATCATCCCAAAATACTAAAAAAAAGAGATGAGGAAGGCACCTTTCCAACTTAGTTTAACTGATTGTTAGGTGAAACAACATTTAGTTAACTGATTAGGGAATTTATGACAAGCATATCAACCCATATTTTCTCCCTGATTTAAAGAGGAAGCCTAGTTAGCCTCCCTGATTGAATGAGGAGACTTAGTTGGCCTCTCTGGTTGAAGGAGTTTGCTGGTGTTGATGCTAATGCCAGTAATTCGAATCAATAACTTAGGATAAGTGGATAATTAGGTCAAATTGAACAAATAAAGATGTGTGGGTTGGATAATGACTCCAACACACCCCCTTCATCTATACGCATGTAGAGGAGTAAAAAATAAAATGTTAGGGCCCTGAAAACAAAGGGCATAGGTCACCCTGTACAAAATAACTCTAAGATGATCAAAAAATGCTAAGTGAGGAAAAGAGGAAATCCCTATGGGATCAAAATCCCCCCTCAAGCTGAACACTAAAGAAGTAACTGGTCACCCTGATGATCTTACCCCCAACATTGAATGAAGGTAAGACAAATTTTTCTCAGTAAATTCCTTGGTGAAAATATCTACAATTTTCTCATCTGTGGGGCAATATTGCAGAACAATTGTCTTGTCATGCACCAACTCCCTGATGTAGTGCATGTGGATCTCAAAATCTCAACATGTTTGGTCCTCTATCACTGAACTGGATCCATTGAGATATTGATATAAATTTGGTTATCACAAAATATGGTTGTGGATAAAGCACTACCAATCTCAAACTCTGACAAAATTCCTTGCAGCCAAACTGCTTGGATGTAAGCATTTACTACTCCCCTGTACTCAGCCTCTGCTTAAGAAAGTGAAATGGTTTCCTTATTTTTGTTGGACCAGTAATTGGGGCCACCACCAAACATAAACAAATACTTGGAAGTGTACTTATGATCTATGGCTTCCCCCACCTAATATGAATCTATAAAACCGACCAATTCTAGCTCAGAATCTGCAACATAGTGAATGTTGTAGGATCCTCTTGGATGCCTTATAATGGAGCTAATTAGGTGGATACATATATCTTGATATAGAATTCATGGAATAATAAATTTTAGGCCTTGAATGTGTCAAGTATAGAAAGCTTCTGATTAGCTAGTAGTAAATAGTGGAATCCATGGGTCGAGTGGATTTTTCCTCTTCATGGCTAATTCCTTAGAGGAATGGAAATGGTGCAGCCTTAAAATCAGCCATGTTAAAATTAATTAATAGGTATGAAACATATTTTTACTTATTCAAAATTGTCCCATCATAGGCTTGAGTGATTTCCATCCTGACAAACTATCTCAGTAGGCCCAAATCACTCATTTAAAAAGCATCATGAAGAGCCGTTTTTATAAAGGAAATCGAACAAAGTGTGCTTCCTGTTATCAAAATATCATCCAATTAAAATAATATGATCAGAATATTACCTTGATACTGCTTCAAATATACATTTGGATCAGATTTTCATCTCTAGAAGCTCTGTGAGAGCAGAAAGGCATCCATTTTGGCATACCAAGATCTTGGGGCATGTTTCAACCCATATAAAGATTTCTGCAACTTACAAAACCAAAGGAGGATATGATGTATAGCATTTAGGTTGCTTCATATATATTTCTTCTTGCAGTTCTCCATGAATAAAATCACTCTTGACATCCATGTGATGCACCTCCCAATGCTTGGATGCAGTAGTGGCCAAAACTAGCCTTATGGAATCCATATTTTCCATTGGTGCAAATGTCTCATGATAGTCCACTCCTTGAACTTGGGAAAAACCATTTGCAACCAGATGTGATTTTTACTTGCAGTTTGATCCATCTTCATCAACCTGTGTCTGATATAGCCACTTGCATTGAACAAGTTTCCTCATAGGTGGAAGAGAAACTAGCTCCCAAGTTGCATTTTTCTGAAGAGAGTTGAACTCTTCATCCATTGCAACTTGCCATATCTAATATTTCTGAGCATGGTAGTAAGACTTGGGATCAGACCCAATAATCAAATAATAGGTTTTGAACAACAAGTAATTATGACAAGAAAGAGCAATACCTGCTCTTTTAAAATATTACCAGGTTCTTTTGGGATCAGTGGATTTCCAATGTTTGTCCTGACAAAAGAGAGTGTCTTTTTTTCCCATTTTGGGAGATGAGTGGGCACATTTGAATCTTATTTAGAACTTGATATATTATGTTCACTGATATCAGATATAATATATGAAATATCATATCCTTCACTACCATTTTCATCATCATAATGATCAACAGAATAGGAGGGAGTTTCAACAGTTTCTTCCTTGACTAGTTTTACCTCTTGGAGAGGTTCTTCAAAGCGGACACTTCTCTCAATGAATATCTATTTGGTTCTGATATTCATAAGTTTGTATCCCTTTTATTCCTATGGATACCGAATGAACACACACTCAATACTTTGCGGTCGCAAATCCTTCCTATTGTCAAGTGGAATTTTAACCCAAGCAGTGGACCCGAAAACTTTGAAATTGGACACATCTTTTTTGTGCCTAGAGTATGCTTCGAAAGGATATTTTCATTTCAAAGAAGAGTGAGGTTACCTATTCTGAATGTAGCAAGTAACATTCATTTCTTTAGTAAAAATATTTTCATCCAAACCTTTGGCATCCAACATACAGGTAGTCATCTCTTTGAGGTCCCAATTTTTCCTTTCCGCTACATCATTCTGCTGGGGTGTGTAGGGAATGGAGTGTTGTATTTGGATCCCATATTTAGCACATATTTGCAGCAGATAAAAATTGATATACTCTCCTCCATTATCATATCTGAGAGACTTTATCTTCCTCCTAGAGGCATTCTCAACAGATTCCTTGAACTTAGTGAATCTATCAAGAACCTCATATTTTTTCTTTAGGAAGAAAACCTAATTGAATATGTAGAAGTCATCAATAAAGGTGAGAACATACCTTGAACAACTCATGGAGTTTGTAGGCATGGTTCTGCTGATTTCATAGTGGATCAGCCCCAAAATACTTGTTGAACGACTTTCCTTTCCCCGCTCAAATTTGTGGTCAGGGTATTTGTCGACAATGCAACCTTTACAAATTCCACTAGAGGTTCTGATGGTAAAGAGGCCTTCGACCATGGAATGTTTTTGAATTTGTTGAAAATATTTGAAGTTCAAATGATGCAATATTTCATGCCACAGCCTACTAACTTCATTCCCATGAGTCAAAAGAGTGATGGGCTTTACATCCGGTCAAAACTTGGAAAACTCATAGGTCTTAGCATGATGGTTCGGTAGACATGTTGTAACGAGTTTCTCAGATGAAATATATAAGAAATCAACATCATTTGGGCTGAAAGTAATTCTCTTGGGAACTCCTGTGTGTGTCATTAGATATACACTCAATAGATTGGAGGCCAAGGAGGGTACATACAGAACTTTAAAGATGCTTCCATGTTCAAGTTTTAAAGTACCTTTACCTTTCAAAATGATTTGAGAATCATCTCCCATGTGGATGGGAATGTTGTTGTCGGAGTCTAGGAATGAAAATGACTCTTTGCTTACCACCATATGGTTCAAATAACTAGACTCTATGAGGAGAGCTCTAGGATTAGAAATAGTTTCCATGAGGGCATGTCCTCTTTATGGATGGATGTGTCGATCATGATTATATTTCTTCCTAACACTCTCAAGAAGATTGATATTGTTCCTCTCAAGGAGAAGAGTCATTCCATCAATATTTTTCTTCATGCAAGAATGTTTAGGGTGAAATCCATTCCCACGATAGGAACGCGTGATCTTTTCTTTTCCTTGGTTCCCTTTTTTCTTGTTCTTATTTGAGCTGGAAGGATCATCTTGCTGCTGGTTCTTCTACTTTGGATTGGGAGCATCAAAATTAGTCTTTTGATTCTTTTTATTTATCTTACCATTCATGGCTTTGGCCCCTCCAACAAACAGTGCTTAATCTTTTGAGGATCTGATGATCCCCATCTAGACAAGCTTTTCATGCTCTATTGTGAGAGACTCAATGAAGGCATTGAGAGTCGGCATCTTCCAACTTGGGGTTGTTAGCTTCCTGGTATGGAATGTTGAAACAAAAAATGAGTAATATGCACCAAGTTTGGAAAGAATGGAAAGAATGAGTTGATCATCTTCCTTATCCACTTCACACTACTTTAACTAAAGCAGCAAGTGCTTTAATTTTGTGAAGAAATCATTTAGAGTTTCAAAGTTTTCTAGGTGAAGAGAAATCATCCCATTCTCTAGCTGATAGATCCTCATGTCATCTTTCTTATCAAAAATATCAACAAGTTTATCCCAAATTTTTTTAGGATACTTCAATCCAGTGATATGGAAGTGAATATCTTTGGAAATCAAAAGGAACTGAAACCCAAAAGCTTCATCAATCTTATACGAGTATCTTGCGTTGTATACAACATGGTTTGGATCTATCTCGATGTCCATTGTGACTCTTTAGAGTCCTTTGGCACACAATTGAATATCCATGTCTCCCTTAAACTGATGGTAATTGAAAGGAGTAAGAGGATCCATAGAAGAGTCCATTTTTTTGTTGTAGCGAATGTAGTAGAAGTCTTTCAAAAACCTAGAAAAAACACAAAAAGGGCACCGTAAGGTTGGAAAGTATGCACTTTTTAGGTTTGCATCACACCCAGCTTAGTATTAGATCCATCATATTTGGCTTCTGGTGTAGTGCTAGAATTTTTGAGCTTTTTTCTCAGATTGCATCATACATCCATCAAGGAATCTGTTCAAGAAGAAGATCCTTGTCCCATCATAGCTCTGATACCATATGTAAATTGAGTCACAGTAATCTGAGGACCAAGGAATAACTCACAGAAGATTCATAATCAATTGCACATAAATTTGACATGAAACACACTGCAATTAGGAGTTGCAGCGATAATAATGTATTCAATAATCAAAAGTAGAGATACAATGTGATACATTGGCATGAATAACTAGACAATTCGAATCCCAAGGAGATCATTTGAATTGCATACATGAGAGTGGCTTAGCTGTCAGTTAGCCACACTAGACACATCAGTTAACCAATAATCACAACCACAATTGACTCTAACTAAGATCTAAATGAATTAGAGGTAGTAATGATTGAGTCTAACTGAATAGAACTCAACTGCATATCAATCAGTAGGTGGGGTCGCATATCTAACTCAAGTGAACTCCGATGAAGTGAATTGAACTTAGTCACCAAAAGTTGTTGGAAGAACCTTAAATCACTCCAGTTAACTCAAATCAGTCAAAAATAGACAAATAGATGAGGAAGGTGCCTTTCCAGCTCAATTTAACTGATTCCTAGGTGAAACAACATTCAGTTAACTGATTGGGGCATTTATGACAAGCAGATCAACCCATATTTTCTCCCTAATTGAAGGAGGAATCCTAGTTATCCTCCTTGATTGAAGGAGACGACTTACTTGGCCTCCCTAATTGAAGGAGTGTGTTGGTGTTGGTGTTGATGCTGATGTTAGCAATTCGAGTCAATAACTTAGGATAAGTGGATAATTAAGCCAAATTTACCAAATAAAGATGTGTGGGTCGAATAATGACTCCAACAGAGCAGTAAAACCTCATGCAAGTACATCAAGCCCCGGAGCTCCTTAATGGTGTTGGACAGACCCTGGAGAAATCAGGGCACAGTGGTTGATGAGGATTCAATGGTGGATGGACTATAGCTGCAAAAAATGATCAGACAAATCCTAGAGAAATCAAGGGGACCACTGTGGTTGACCGGGATTCCTTGGGGAATGGACTGTAGCTACAAAGTAATACCTAGGTAACCAAACTATAATATAGCATGTGCGAGGAGGCTGGACACTGCTGAGTATGCTAGGAGAGAATGAACTCTTATTGTCTGAGCACTTTGTGTTAGGAAAGATTTGAGAGAAATACTTGTTGTGTGAGCATTCTGTGTTAGGAAATTGATTTCTACATGGGAAATGAACTAAGGTTAGTTATCTCCGATCTTGGCACGCATAGTTGAGCTTGGGGGTCATTGAGGGAAGATTAGATATGTGCCTACTCTACATTTGGGTGGAATGTGGTTTTTCCCTTTTCATTGTGGCTCACTTTACAAACAAATTTCATTACTGGGTTTATGTTTCTGCAAATCTATTGAGCTCTAGGTATATTTTCATATGTGGAAATGTGTGTTTCAATGCTTTTGAAAGGATAAATACCAGTTAGAGTTTTATTGATTAAAATGTTTCCTATGAGCTGGTGTATACTCATACTCTGTTTTAAATGACTGTGACTTGCATTTGGTAATATTGGTTTCTCAAATGCTGTAATATTGTTTCTATAAAGAGTTACTAGTATGTTGTATGATTCCTTGTCAAAGCTAGACTAAGGGATTTCTAGTAGGGAATCCAATGTGCTCTACGTGGCTTAACCCCTTTCTTGTCTGGTGATGCCCCTGTATAATACCTTAAATTCCCAAGGGAGGGTGAACTGTGAAGGAGATCTTGGTTGTTGAAGCTCTTAGGCGCTGGCCACTAGACACCACCAAAATACCCAAGCCCGTGCTTGTCTAAATATCTCAATCAGATTGAAGCCCTGAGTCCATCAAGGGTTGGCCACTCCGTACTCTTGCAAAGAAAACACAGAAGTTAGATGAAAAATATTGGGCCAAAAGGCTTGCGGAAGTAAAAAATGTATAAAGAATTCAAGTGCTTCCGCAACCCACAATCCGCAGTCTGTGTTGCAGGAACGAGAAGAAGAATAAAATCTATAAGGAACATGAAGTGTTTATGCAACCCACATTGTTCAAAGCGGAAACATAATGTTCAAATTTATAAGGTATGGGATCTTTTTTGCAATCCACAATCCGCATCACGGAAGCAAAAAAACAGAAGAAAAGTTATAAGAAATGGAAGCATTTTCGCAACCCGCATTGTGGAAGCGGAAACATGGTAAAAAATATAATGAACATGGGGACTTTTCACAATCCGCAATCCTCATTGTGGAGAGTGAAAAGTGGAACTCAACTTGTAAAATATTTAAGTGTTTCCGCAATCCGCAATCTGCATTGTGGAAAGCAGAAAGTGGAGGATAAAATCGAGAAGGATTTGGAGTTTTACATAATCCATTATCTGCATTACGGAATACGGAAAGTGGAAAGGGAAACAGTTAAAATGTAATGAATATAAGGACTTTATGCAATATGCAATCTGCATTGCGGAATGTGGAAAGAGAAAAGTGGAAGATAAAATATAAATAAAATACAAGGTTTTCACAATCCACAACCCGCATTGCAGAATGCGGAAAGAGGAAAGTGGAAAAGAAGATATAAAGGAAACATGGGGTTTCTGCAATCCGCAATCCGCATTACGGAATGCAGAAAGAAGAAAGTGGAAGATAAAATATAAAGAAAATAAGGGGTCTTCACGATCCGCAATCTGCATTGTAGAATGCGGAAAGTGGAAAAGAAAATATAAAGAAAACATGGGGTTTCTGCAATCTGCAATTCGCATTGCAGAATGCGGAAAGAGGAAAGTGGAAGAGATAATATAAAGAAAAATTGGGGTTTCCGCAATCCACAATACGCATTACGGAATGCAGCAAGAGGAAAGAGAAAGTGTCATAGAAAATTAAGTGATTTCCACAATCCACAATCCACATTGCGGAAGGGAATTTTTGTATGCAAAAGGACTATTGCAGAAACAGTTAAGTGTAGGAATGAAAGAGGAAAATTCATGGCCCATGTCTAATGTGAAATAAAGTATATATATATATACATATATATATCCATTTTGACAATTTATATGGGTATGTTACAGCAAGTCCGCCTCTTAATTGCACTCACGGTAAATGTGCATGTAGGTGAGAAATAAAGTAATTATATATATATATATATATATATATCCATTTTGACAATTTATATGGGTATGTTACAGCAAGTCCGCCTCTTGATTGCACTCACGGTAAATGTGCATGTAGGTGATTCGCTGGAAATGAGCATTGATCCTCATAATATCCTCGTATAGAGGTAGTAATAAAATCTTCCAAGGATGATTACCAAGCTTCAAACAATCTAAAACAAGTTTGGAATCACCATAAATATGAATGTGCAGGATCCCAAGTGATTATGTAAATGTCGATAAGAGTTTGACTGAGACAAATTCAACATAATTATTAGTGTCCCGTCCAAGTCCAGCAACAAACCAGTAGCAATGATCATCTGTAGTGTAAATGAGACCACCAGCACCTCCAATCCCCGACCAACCTTATGCAGCACCATCCACATATTCCCCAGAGTGATTTGTGAACGATTTCTTTTGTGATGACCCTTGGAGACTTGATAGAGTCACCTTGTGGGAAGGATTTGAAGATACCAAAACACTTGCTATCATAAATCTTTGAGGGGACATGTGTGCATCTTCAAAGATGGAATCGTTCTTGGCAAGCAATACATTCTAAATGATGAAGGCCAGAAGTGCAACAAATTTGTAGAATAATACGTTATACGAAGAATTCCATGCATCTTGAATGTCATTACTACTCCAAAAAAATGGGACACCAATGTGAGTAACTAGCTAACGCCACATATCCAAAATGTATAAACATAATATAAAAAGATGAGCAATATTTTTTGAAGCAAAGGCACACAAAGGGCATCTAATGAGGCCAATTTTGAATCTGTAAACCACTACATCTCAAAGGGGAACCTTACCCTCCACTACAAGCCAAAAGAAAATATTAAGCTTGTATTTATGTGAATAGTTTACTTGTAGATATGAGTGAACAATTAATTTATGTAAGTGAAGAATTATCCTTTGAAAAGTGCAATTGAAACTTTAAATAATATGATTTAATTTATTTACCTTCGTAATATACTAGAGAGAATTTATATTTTGCATAATAAAATTCAAATATTAAATAAATTGATTTAATATATATATATTTTACTTTGACTGAATTAATTTCAAATTAATTCGATTATATATAATATATATTAAAAACAACGATAAGAGTTATATTTAAAAAAATTCAAAGGAAAAACATTTAAATTTTGAAACCATATTTTCAATAATAATGTGAAATATCCACGTGTTAAAAGTATTTAATAACATCAACTTGTTTAAATAAATTTAATTTGGAATTTCATTTCATTTCTACCCTTCAAACTAAAATATTTTGACTTTTTGATCTTTTATCTGCTGAGTCACATAAAATTTTAATAAAAATGTATCCTTCCCTAATGGGGTGGAATTCTTTCATTAATAACTTTTTATTAAAAAAATTAAGCAATAAAGAAATTATTTTTTATTATATACTTAACAAAAATCTAACAAAATTACTTAAAAAAATAACACAAACCAATAATTGACACTCATCAACATTATGCAATGTACACCCATCAACATCCATATTACTTGCAATTAAAATTTGGGTTTGATAAGTGTTTCAAAATTCAGCCTCTCCAAAAACTAACAAAAAAAAAAGGATGACGGCTTATAAAAATACCTAAACTTCAAAAATACATTTTGGAAAATTATTTCCCAAAATATTTACGCCGAAGGCGTTTTCCCTATGGAGACGCAGTCTCAAAGATTCCTCATCTCCCTTCCCATTCATAGTTCAATAGGTGTCATGTCGGATTAGCCAATTGATCATGGACAAGTATTGTGCTGATCAATGAGAAAAAATTTCCCTTCCATTTTAGTCGGGTCCCAATTCTGCAATCTTGATTCATGAACTTTTGTCCCGTAGGCCATTGGTGTCCTCTATGTTACGGTCGTTCCTGCACATGAATGGATTGATGGATTGATTGGAAGTTGCAGATGGTTCTTTGGATTTGGTGTTTAGATAATGCATTTTATTTGGGTCCCTGATTCTGCCATCTTGATAGGCGAACTTCTTCTTGTTAGAATTTTATCATTCAAGCTAGCATTATGATCTTAGGATCTTTAACTGACAGAATAACATGCACAGCAATAAAACACAAGCGCAACACAAGAGACAAGAGACACAAAGAATTTTCATTGGGGAAACCATAAAGGAGAAAACCCCGCAACTTCCTCAGAGATAGGATCAATAAGATGATCTCCCGACAACAGCAGTCTCTCTCTCTCGCACTGAGAGAGCTTCTCCTCTCTCACTCATGTGCCCCAATGAGTGAGTGTGTGTGTATGAGTATGATAAATAGAGAGGCTCTCACTCTCTATTTATATTATTTTGTTCACTTGGAACCCACTCCAACATGTCGGCCTCACTTAACAATTACTTACTAGAGCCGGCATCTCTAGGAGTGTCTAATAACTCTAGTGCCCCACCACTTGTGGGGACTTTGCCTCCTCTGACCAATAGGAGGGTAACACAATGGTGGGGACTATTGCCCTGACTTACAATGACTCACCTAGGGTCAAATTCACTAGGATAGTTCAATAACCCAAGGGCCCCACAACTGTGGGGACTTTAACCCTTGATCAGTAGGAGGGTTACCCACAATGACTTCACATGAATTTCTCATTATAGAAACTTCCTAGAATAAAAATAGGGGTATGACATGACTCAAATACATTACAATACATCCCGAAATAAACATCGGGTTACAATACATAGGAAATACGAATGAATACATTCTGAAGTTATAATTACAACAACACTCCCTCTTAACTAGGAAGGTATTATCTTGACACAATTTTCATCACTGGTCTTCTTCACTGGATCTTCTCGTCATATGCATCTTCAAGTCATCTTCATATTCAAGTCATATTTCATCTAGATTTGGATCATCACTTGATCTAGATCATCATCACTGGATCTGGATCATCACTGGATCTGGATCATCACTTGATCCGGATCATCACTGTTGGATATGGATCATCACTCGATCTGGATCTCTCGGAGTCATCATAACTAAATTTGGATCATAGCTTGATCTAGATCTTCTCTGATCATCATCATGTCTACTATCTCATGATTCTTCTTGTCATAGGAAGTTCTACAGAGCTATCCTTCTTTCATGATGGTTGTAGGCCTAGCCATCATGTAGGTCTTCTTCAGCGCTTATATCTTACCTACTCATCAGAATGGCCCACCCAGAACTTACATCTAACCTACTCGTCAGAAAGGCACGCCCAGCACTCACATATGATCATGTAGAAGCCTTCAATCACATCAGAAAGGCCCAGGACTCACATTCACCATCATGACAGGATATCACTATCATCTGTGAAAAGGCTTCAACACTTATATCTGACATGGAAGGAACTAAGTCCTCCACCCTCGCCAGAAAGGCTTGCACTCACATCTGACTTGGAATGAACCAAATCCTCCACCCTCTCCAGAAAGGCCCCCAGTCCCAAACCGAGCTACTTGGTAACAGACCAAGTGCCTCCATTCTCCCAGAGAATGGTAGTTTCCCTTATATCTAACCTAGTAGGAACCAAATCCTACACCCTCTCCAAAATGGCCTGCACTCACATCTGACCTGGAAGGAACCAAATCCTCCACCCTCGTCAGAAAGGCCCCCAGTCCCAAACTAAGCTACTTGGTAATGGACCAAGTGCCTCCACTCTCCCAGAGATTGGCAGTTGCCCTTACATCTATCCTACTCGACATAATGGCCAGCACTCATATCTGACATGGGAGGAACTTAATCCTTTAGCCATGACAGAATGGCTCAGCCCTTATATCTAACCTACTCATCAGAATGGCTCTCTTAGTCCTGGACTGAGTGTTCCTAGTAACTGACCAGGTACCTCCATTCCTAGAATTGCAATCAACACTCATATCTGACATGGAAGGAACCAAATCCTCTCACCATGACAAAGTGGCTCAGCCCTTACATCTAACTTGCTCGTCAGAATGGATATGGATCTCAGCACTCATATCTGACATGGAAGGAACCAAATCCTCTCACCATGACAGAATGGCTCAGCCCTTATATCTGACCTTCTCGTCAGAATGGATTTGGGACTCATCACTTTCCCTTGGAGGAAACCTCGATTTGGAGAACACCAAGCTTCTCCCTGAAGTACTCAAACTTCACTCTAGCCAATGGCTCCATCAACACATTAGCTATATGTTCCTCTGTCGCAACATACTAGAACTTCACTACTCCCCTCTACACCATATCCCTGATATAGTGATACTTGATCTAGATATGGTTCAACTTGTCATGGAACACTGGATTCTCTGACAACTTCACGCAACTTTGGTTGTCACAATGTATATAAGTAGCATCCATCTGGAGATCAAATAAATCAGACAGTAGCTTCTGCAGCCATACTGCTTCACAACTAGCTGAACAAGCTGCGACATACTCTGCTTCAGCTGTACTTAGTGCCACATAGGATTTCTTCCTGCTAAACCAAGAGATCACACCTGATCCCATACTGAAGCAACACTCTAAAGTGCTCTTCCTATTGATGGCACTTCCTACCCAATCTAAATCAACATAACCCTCCAGGTTAATCTTCTGAGTCACATCGTACTTGATCCCATAATCAACTGTACCCCTCAAGTACCTCAGAACATGCTTTGCAGCAATTAAGTGAACATTTCTTGGATCTTTCAAGAACTGGCTCAAGGTGTTCACAGCAAAGCAAATGTCTGGTCTCATGTTCGTCAGGTACATCAAGGACCCAATCATCTGACGATACATCGTGGCATCAACCGTATATAATGAAGTATCACTCAATAGCTTCATGTTCGATGCCATAGGTGTGGTCATGTCCTTGCAGTCCATCATCCTAAACCTCTTCAGGATCTCTATTGCATACTTCCTTTGTCCAAGGAAGATTCCCTCCGCATTCTTCCACACCTCCATGCCTAGAAAAATAGTGCATCGACACATAGCAGGAGCATCACTGGTATTCCGCCTTCAACCCTGAAGCAAAGGTTGGAATTTGGTTTACTCTCAGTAAAGCCTAGTGTCATCAGTAATCTATCCATCCTGTCGTACCATGTCGAACCTCAGGATATTCTGTAGTCACGCCCTCTGAAGTGGAGCATCATACTCCCTCTTTATTCCGTACTCTATGCATTGAAACATTATGTACTGGAGTGACAAGTAGCTTCCTATGCTACTAATATTCTATGTATCCATCTAGAGTATAGAATTTCATCTTCAACCTTGTAGCAAAGGTTAATATCTTCATCAAGTTTATCATGTATTTGTTTTAATTCTTACTGGCTGCAAATGTCTCTTCGTAGTCTATGCCTTATTTTCATGAGAAGTCTCGTGCTACAAATATTGCTTTGTATCCCATGATGTTTCCATCTACTACATGATGGAACTATGAACTTCCCTTCATGTATCAATACTAAATCCTAGACAACATTCTTCTTGAACTGGTCTTCCCTTTCTTCTTCATGGCTGGAAGGTTCTGCATCAATGATGTCGCTGCACTTGTCATATTATTCTTTGTCTTTGAACTGTCGTCACTTTTTCTTCGAAACAAGTCTTCATTCTTCTTTGCTTGTAGGCGATTATGTATGTGATCTTTCCTACAAGTCAAATGCATTTTTATGGTTAGAAACATTTCATAAGGAATATTCATACTGACAAATTCTTATGCATTAATATGTGATCATGCAATTAGTTTAGCCAATACAACATTCATCCATATCTCAAGAAACGTTTCTAGATGCCTTCCATCTCTACCAGGACAACATTGAGATTGTGCACTAATCCAATATGTCGGCAAAGAGGTTTCATTCTAGATAAGTAGCGATGGAGAGTTTGTATAGCACCATGAGCTACTTACCCATCCTATGCATATTAGTAGTATACTATCATTAATGCAAAAATCCTATCATGCATAATACATCAACTAAATATAAACAAATACATAACAAAATAATGAAATGTCAATTGAATACTTATCTTTATTTGTTTTGTAGGTAGACTCCTTCTTGATCCTTCCGCTTCATCGTCTTCTTTAATCATAATAGCATTGTTTCTTATACAAATGCTAAGATGGATAACAGGTTCTTCAAGAGTTGATATCTTCATATTCCTCATCACTTGAGGGATCTTCTTTCGATGGTGAGATCTTGATCTTCAATTTCTCCCATTTTCTCTTCTCTTCTTATGAGTTGAGCTTCTTCTTCTTCCCAAAGTCTACTGAAAGTAATCACTTCCTTTTGGCACACATTCCTTGCATGAATGAATCCCATGATCCTAGGAGGATATTCAAGGTGTCTATCACCACTTCTGCATTCTTCACTTCCGCTTCAAGTTGTTCTTTGATTTGAGAGACCCTTATGACTGCATGGTCTCTACATTCTGGATCTTCACATTCTTCAATTGGTTTCTTAAGGTCATATTCTAATGTATGTTCTTCCCTTCAAATAGCTTGGTCAAGGAATCAAACATATCTAGTGTCTTTGGGGATACACTTGTGGTATAAGTTGATCTATGACTGAATAAACAATGATCTTCTTGGTCTTGACCAATTTCTTCTTGAGTAAGGCTTTGATCCTAATCTCCCTCTGAACTAGACCCTCTCTACTCATGTAGGTGTCCAATTCATTTTATTCAGAGTGATCAAATACTTCCATGCCTGGAATTTGTCAACTTTACCAAGATTATCATCAAGTTGATGTGATAGATCACTTTGAAATGAGAACCTTAAATGAAAATAGCAAAGGATTAGATCTTACCGATTTGAGGTGTCTGTCTTGGTTCTGGAGCTGGCTGATCTAGGGTTTGTCACAGAAACCCTAATTTTCAAAACTTGGAATATTTTAGATATGATTGGATATACATATAAATCTCTTCAAATGGAGCTTTCCAATGTACTCCTTTTCTGAAAATAGTGGAGGGAAGCTCCCGGAACAGGAAGCCCTAGTTTTCCAATTTATTCTGCAAAAATGCCTGTCACTACTTCTATGATATATCTGAAATTACTACTCCTATATGTCTAACATTTTTCATTGAGGTAACCTCACATGTCCCTGATTCAAAACCACAAGTTTAATCAAAATTGGTTTCACCATTTGGGATTTATGATCTGTTTCCCAAGGTGACCTGTTACAAGACTGTTCAAAACAGCGAAGTGGTACAGCATACCACGTGTCATCGATTCATCTTCTCAGTATGATATTTGGACCACCGAAATTATATTATGTTCCCTTTTTGGAAAATCTTCAGGAATTCTATTTGGACCCATGTAGCCCAAGATATTGCAATTCTCCCCAAGTGTCCTATTTAGGGATGAATTCTGGAAGAGGCTGGAACCCTAACTTAGAGGGATCATATCTCCCATAATATAGCGATTATGAGGCTGATTTTTGGATACAGTGTATATTAGGATTTTATATTTAGCCTCTGCAATTTGCATCTCCTAAGATAACATCAATCTTAGGATATAGAGAATGTACAAAAACTTAGCAGTTTTAGTATTTAGGGTTTTTCTAGCTTGGGGTCAAACTAGGGTTTGATTTTCCTGGAGTTTCACCCAACCAAATTTATTGATCTAGGTCTCTAAACTTTGGTTTTGATGAGGATAAAAATCCTTTGCTGGGATCACTAAAAAATTCCTCTTCTGTAGAAAGCCTTAATTTTCACACCAAAAACTGAAAATGCTCGAAATCGAATTTTGCTTTGACAGAAAGATGCGTCCTTCAATGGAGAGTCATCCTAGCATACTTTTGCTGATGGATTGTGGAGAGAGACCCAAAAGTAAGAATCCCTAGCTTCTGTAGCTGTACAA